>VWZN01006634.1:25948-35948 GCA_013396955.1 Regulus satrapa | reverse complement strand
AAATATCATACATGCATCCAAGAAACACAAACTAAATTATGATGTAGCAAAGATGGCAGCACCTTGTACAACTGACCACCTCAAGGAATTCAGTATCAATTAAACATTTCACACATTATGCAGAAACCTGCAGTGGAACTGGCACACAGTGGCTTTGGGAGGAGCTTAAGTAACTCAAGTTAACCATATTCTTAAATTCAAATCATGATGACAAAATTCATTACTTTAACTTGGAAGCTATAGCAAAAAGCATGAAGTTAGCAAAGAAGCTTCACTGCCTGCTTCCATCATGTTAAGTAGCAAAAGTTACCTTCCCAATACTGCATTAGGCTATACCTCATGAAGGACCCATGTCAGGCTTCACATGACAAAGAAGAATTTTATATTTTCTATAAATTACCGTATTTGTAAAATATTAAAAGCTATCTCATGGCTTCCTTGCACTGACAAGATTCTGTCAGCACAAAATTAGCTAAGTCCAAAGAGAAACACTAATCATGTCTCAAAGGGCAACATGCTAATCATCCTTCATGGACACAAGATAAAGTTCTCATATATAATTGTTCAAAGAACAAAGTACAAAGAGAATATTCAAAAAACCAGTATCTTTCCCTATAACCAGAAGGAGGCTTAACTACCACATCAGTAGTTCTACTGATCAGTTTCATGAGTAAAATTAAATCCCAAGAAGGGACTGTGCCTAACTATAAAAACCTCAGTATTTGCTCTCGCTGTGTTGGTGACATGACATTGCCTTGTGGGTTGCTTTAAAACAGTATTTTATCAGCATAGAAATCCAGATTTCAAGAAAACAAAAAAGCCCAACATTTTTGAACTGATGGGAGCTTTCATACTTAATGTTGTGCATTGTTTTTCAGTTACTTCAACTGAAAACTAAAAATGTGAATTTGTTTGTTTAACTTAAGGCCAAATAGGTAAAAATGTTTACTTCATCCTAAGAAATCAAAGCAGCACATGTGCTTAAAACATTATAAAACAAATATAACCTAATGCTTGTTATCATAGCTTGAAATTCATTATTATGAGGCAAAAGAATGCATACAGAAAAATGAGAAAAGAAATCCAGGACTAGAAATTATCTTAACAAAACGTAATGTCCCATGTCTGAATTTTTGCATTTAATTCTTCAGTTCTCAAGCCTACATATATCACATTTTTGCACTTTCAGGCATTAATTACCATTTTTCAACATGCACGTTTCAGACTTGCACTAGATTTTAGATTACATGAAAAAAAATCTTTGCCTGAATTCCTACATCTGCCACAGAAAATACAGAAAGGAATTTCTTCAAATTAGAACAGCACCCTTAGCAAAAAGCAAAGTATTATTATAATATTATGAGTGACAAATATAATCAAATATAATCAAAACTGGTTTGCAATCTTAGAAAGAGACTTTGTCTTTGTAAAAGAATAATTATTAATTGTTTTTAAAAATCAGACAATTACAATGATTCTCACTTATGCTGGTTCAAATACAGTGAAGGTTAATTTGCTCTTAATTATTATGCATATGACTTGTTTTTCAATGGAGAAATATAAAGCTATCCCTTAAAATTTCTATTAATGTTCCCTTTTTACATGTCTTAGAGTTTTACTCAGAGTATTATTTCTCTCATGGCACCCAACCTCTAGCTATGCATATTCCTCAGAAGGCAAGGGATGTGACTTTCCTGTGAGCCAATATAATCAGTGGGATGTTATTTGGATAATTCTGCCTGCACTTCCCACAGGACAGCATGTAAGCTGATATGCAAAGACTACCCAGGAGCATGGAGTAAGTTTCAAAATTCTATCTTGTAACACAGGAGTCCCACAGACCACTGTAACACACTGCTGGAAGCCACTGAGTCAACTAATTAAAGACAATTTTATAGCCAGACTATTTGTTATCTGTACCCCGCAATAACATGGAATAGCCTAAAGGGAGCAATGGCTCTCTAGCTTAAAAAAAAAAACAAAACAAAACCAAACAAACAATCCTTTATTGTCATATATCTTTAAGTGTAATTCTTGTGTTTACATGGATGTGCTGTAACAAAGCTCTCCAGTAATATTAATATTTATTAACAGTATTTTTTTAAACTAAGCAAGAGAAACTACATTGAAAGTATTAGTGCAGCAAGACTTTAAAAATTACAAGAAGGAAAGATAACCTAAAAGATGAATAATAAATGATAAAAGAGACCCAGTGGATTTTACCTAATATTGTGATAATAAAGAGCCCCCTGGATCTAAATCAGTTTTTCCCTTTTCCTTAATTCAGCTTTCATTGTTCTCATATTTCTGTAACAAATCCTTCTGAAATATGCCATTTTGTAGATAATTTCATTAGTAATACTCTCAATATCTGATGAAACAACATATCATGACTAGCTGTTAGAACCAGACATGGATTTTCTGATATATCATTCCCCAGATGTAAAATGGTTTTCTGTGAAAAAGAAAGTACTCATAGGAATATGCTGATTTGATTTAAAATGAAAAAAGATTTAGGTTCAGATAAAAATATTCTGATTAAACATTTGCAGACTAAACAGTAGGTTTTTTAATAATAAATTATAATAAGCTTATTTTATTATCTATAAAATTTAAAGTAATTTTTTTTAGAGTACATTCTTCTTTTTTAAGTTTCCTGCATTGTGATGAGATGTTGTTCCATGAAATGAATTTCCATATGTCCTTTTATATAGCTAAGAAATTCTCATTTAATTTTAGAAGAAGCACTGCTGAGTTTGGTGCAATTCTAAGATGCAATGCTAAAGAAACATCAAATTATTTCTATCTTCTTTTCCAGTATCATGCAATAGTTAAATATATCACAGAAAATTTGGAAAAACTATTGAGATATAAGAGGGTTTTTAACAGAAGACTCGTGTTAATTAATAGAGTTAGGAAGTTAGAATATTGCAACTATTTCAAAGCAAAAAACAAAGTCAGTGCATTGAATATTTTTTTAAAGCTTTGTTGATAATAAATATGTTTATCAAAAGTATAAGTCTATATCTGTCTCAGTTAAAAAATTTCAATTATCATGTGTCCAATAACAAATACTTATGAGGACAAATGTAAACATTTCAAAAGAGTTTTGGTCATTAAAACTGTCTTGCTCAATCTCCAAAAACCACAGTAATCGCTTTTACAGTTCCATTAATTGAAAGTACAATAATCACATTAGCAGCAGAAAATAAGTGCAAGCAGGCTTGTTTCAAGGTTAAGAAAACAAGGCACAACATAATCATTCTGAACGTGATCCAACCCTCATTACGAATTGTTATGTCAAAGAATTCTTATCTGTGTGTTTAATACAGCACATATCAGCACTGAACCAAATGGCAATATGATAGTTTGGGGACTGTACTGTCTCGGTAGAACAGGAGGTAATGAGATGCTGTGAGAGCACTTACAGAAAGCACAGTGATAAAATAGGCCTATAAGGTATAACTTCCTCATTTTACACCGAGATTTCACCACATTCAGTAGCATGACTGCTAGTAAATCAAAAGTCACACCTTGTATTTACCTGTGACATTTGTTACCTTCACGTGTCACAGTCTTGTCACTCAGCAATCCCCTGTGCTGTGGCAGACAGGGTCTAGAAGGTCTGCAAATCAGGAACTCAGCGTTCCAGCCAAATCACACAGGATGTGTGCTCCTGCAAGAACCAGGCACACAGATGTTTCAGCTTCACATCCCTGCCAGTCCTGATCATGAATAGATGATTTCCACCTCTCAGTGCCCCTCAAGAGTCACCTCACGACTTTTCTTTGTCTGTATCTGTGTTGGAAACACTAGTTTCTTATGACGATTCTCCCCTTATCAGGAGCATTCTTCAACTCCATTTGTCTTTATTATGCCAACAGCAAAGCTTCCCTAGTTTTCTCAGCAACTATCTCACCTAATTTAGGGTCAGTTTATCTCATGACAACAGATTGTTTTATTTCCTTTAGGTGTTTAACAGTCCCATCTAATGTCGAGGAGAGAGGGAACTTCTTGCTTGAATAAAGATGTAACTTTATATCTCTTTCCTGTCAAGCTATTCCAACCTTCTTTTTGTGGCAAAAAGTCTTTCCATCTTTTTGTTCTTGCTTACTAGCTTTTACTCACCCTCACAAAAACTGCAAGTAACCACAAAAAGGCCATTTTATTGGACCTTTTCATAGACCTCAGACTGGGATTTTCCATCTCACTGGTCTTTCCATTTATTACTTCATCATTCTATTCTGAATAAGGTGAAATGGCTCATACCTGTCCATCTTAAAAATGAGATAATGAGAATGACTTGTAATTCTGACCTCCAAACTGCACTGCATGCTGTGCACCTCTATTTGTACTGTCATATACATCTGCACTTCTCTTTAAGCAGAAGGAAGTATCAACTAGCTTCCCATTTTTAATGTTTAGAGTTTGTTTTCCTGCTTAAATCTCTCCCTGAATCAACCTAAGCATCTGACTATGCTTTTCCCAGACTAAAAGATGTAACTTACATTGAGTTCCTCAAAGTTTTGTTTTCACCTTACTTCTAAGTACATACAACATATGTGCACAGCCTAAACAGGAAACATTCACTTTTAGCTTCTGTAGTTCAAGATACTTGGAACAAGTATTGTATTCTTGAACTGCTTCCTTTAATCTGTACTCCAGAAGTTGAGGTGTTGCTTTTTTATACCTTTCTATCCTTTTTATTCCTGCTTTAACCTTTTCTCATATTCTGCCATCTTATCTCGGAGATTATTAAATACCATCTGAAAGTTTTGCTGCTTAATCATTACACCACTTAAAATTTTTCTGAAAGAGAAAAAATCAATGAAATAATAAAAATATTCTTCTGTACTGCTTTTTAATCTTTACCTTAAAGTTTCATTTTTAATTTCATTAGAGATAAAAGTGTTTTCTCACAACTAATGATACCCCTAAAAAAAAAAAAAAAAGCAGCTATATGATAGAGACTATCATGAACATTTAGACAATCTAAAGACATTCTTCCTATTAATCCTTATCCAATGAGTCTATTGAGATACATAACTTACACAGTTTTGAGAAACAGCTTGCATATTTAGAGAATGAACTGGCTCACCATGTTTAAATATCTGCTTAAATGATAATATTCTGAGACACAGAATTAGCCCATGGCCAATGCTATATTATGTAACCACAGTTTTATTATATATTGGGACTGGAAGTCGGAGCCTCATATCATTTGTGCGGTATTTTGGTTTTGTCTCTGTCCATACCTATATGGTTGCTTTAACCTGTACTGACTAAATATGGAAAGTTAAGCAATTTTCAGATGTTTTCACCTGGCATCAACATGCTGTTCTCTCAGATTCTGTATTCTTTTACTTGTAGACAGAATTATATTAAAAAATAAAAAGGCAAAAAAGCTTTTCTAACTGATTTTCTGCATGATAACCTAAACTAAAGCCCAAGAGTAAATGTAACAGTGGCTGCATAATAAAGACTGCATCACAATGTGCACACAAAAAAAGGAAACTTAGGAGACAAGTTGAAATCTACTTTTTCTAATGTGAAGACATGGTTATGCAAACTTAATGTTATATTAACAACAAAATAAAGTATTTTTTTAACTTTAAAACAAATGATCAGTCAGAGAAGGGGAAGAATCTGTCCTGAAACAATGAAGCTGACCACTCAGAGCCATTTACATCATCAAGAAAGGAACAGCTGGGACCAATAATAAGCTGTTATCTTTCATAGTGATTAGCTGATACTTGAAAGAACAGATGTATTTAGGAGGTTTGGAACCTAGTTCTAAATTCTGGAGGTCACAAGTCTCTTACTGAGACACTTCAGAAAACCAAATCTCATTGCAGAAAATTAAAGTATCTAAGATCTCCTCTTGAATCGAAAGAGGGACTTGGGGAAACAGCAGAAATTACCTGGAATCCTTTTCATTAAAACACTCTTTCAGCCTTCCTGATCTCCAGTATACCTCCGTGTCTTGTTTCCTGCCCTTATTTCCTTTCCTGATGGATGTGTAGGCACACCATACAGCAACTGATGCATATAAAATGTGGGGGGTCAATGCAAGCAAAGATGGTCCTTACACAAACCTTGAATTCACAGGATCTGTTCATCTTCCTTCTAATTCAAGTAGCACAAAACTTCACTGAGATAAAGACAGTTGAGCAAATACATTTTGTTTTCATTGCTTAAGATGCAAAGACATGTTTTTGTCTTTCAAAAATGCAAAAAACAGTTTTTCAGAAATTATGAGATGGTTTCTAGACCTTTGGTACGTAATTTCCTTTGGGTAGCATGTTTGGCTATAATTTGCAGTGGAGTTCAATTTAGTAGTAAATTTTATATTGGAAAAGTATTTAATTCAAATGACTGTTGTCTTGAAACAATTTTGTGAATGTTTCCATTTCACTCTTGTGGCTATTATTTGGTCTTTCTATTGCATTAATAGTAAGCAATAATAAGTCAAGAAGGTTTTATTCAGAGAAAGATGCTAAGAAGTACCCACAAAGGGACAACAATGAAGACTGAAAGCAGAAGAAGGGACTAATTTACTTCAGATTTCTCTATTAGTTCAGGATTCCAAAAAAAAAAGGAAATAAAAGCCAAGAGTAAATATAAAAACATTATTCCCAGGTTTTCTAAAAAGTCAGATATATTTTCTGAAAAGAAGAAAGATCTGTTCAAATAAATAATATTTGATATTTAACTCTACGTGTAGCACAAAGTGTAACAGGGAAAAACTAGTGGAGTAGACTGTGTTAAAATAGGTTGATGAAATGCCATGTGATATGGTCTGTAACTGAAAATATTAATAGAAGAATAATAAAACAGATTAGCCTGAAGGATTTTTTTTCCCTGAATGTTGTCATCATTAATCTTCACTAATTAAACCAGTAAGCAATGAAAAAGCACCAGCCACACCAAACTCTTCCTCTCCTACCCTCCCTTATGCACAGAGCCTGCTTTGTCAATCAGAAGGCAGAACTACACTGCCAGTTTTCAGCATGTCATGTGATGTTGAAAATCTTGTGTGCTGTGCCTTCTGTATTCAGAGAATGACAAAATGTTACTTTTTGAGCCTTGGAAGTGGAAGTGAGAGATGGGGGTGAGGGAATGTTTTGACTGTAAGCTTCTTCCTATTAGTTAGTATCTCTAAAAGCAGGTCCTTGAGAAAAATAAGGTTTTCTTTATTATCCATTTCAAGTCTAGGAGTTGCAGAATTTGCAAGAAAATTTTTCTTAGAAAGAGAGATGAACTTGTTTACTGCACTGAAGCAACGAATTGCTGGAATGAACTTTCAGTGCCACTTTATGTTGACATTATCCATTTCTTCTCTGAGTCTAAATGTAACATGTCAATGATATGAAACTACTGACTACTGGCTAAAAAACTGTGAAAAATGAGGAGTTTTTTTCAGTCATGGAAAGATGCCTTCAGTTATTGAAGTTCACTAAGTTCCACTGCACATTGGGTCACTCTGAATCATTCTGTTCAAACAAAGATTGGGAGAAAAAACATACCCCTCCCACATATTCATCTAAAAAATATACATAGACTTTTCTCCCCAAGTCAAGAGTTTTATGCAATAATCCCTCAAAGGTCTTTCAACATCAACAGCACATAAATGAAGATCATAGAAGGAGAGCTGTAGCATAATGATGTAAGAATGACTTTTTCACTATTTAGTGTCATCCTGTACAACTCAACAATCTGAGCTGCATTCTTTTGACACTGCACAGCAGGCTCACCTTTATCCTTGAAGAGTAAGCCTGCTGTGCAATCAGCATATATAGCCCTCCAAGGCTTGCATGGCCTAGAAGGCAGCCTGCATTACCCATTGGATAGAGCCCTTAGAGACTATTTTCAGCAATCATCAGTCACAGTAAGTTTAGGCTCACATTTCTTAAACCAAAGAAAACAAAAAAATGCGTTGAATCTTCTGTTAGTTAAGGATGCAGCTGACCATGAATATTGTCAGAATTCTGAAAGCAGTTTTGATGATCAAAATTCAGTTTGGAAGACAGAAAATTTCTCATAAATAACTTTGACAGATGTGTTTAAACTACAAGCAGTGATCAACAAAAATACTGTCAAATTATTGATGAAAAGTCCATATTTTCTAGAAACAATACTGTAAAGAAACATCTTTCACAATAAAGTAAAATTGCTATTTTATTTTTATTAATGTCATTAATTTTTCTTTTAATAATTAATTTTCCTTTTCATATAATAAATAGGTCTTACCTCTAATCAACATAGAGTTCTTTCTGTATTGTATACCTGCATTTACTTCATGTTCCGTAATTAATTTAATTCTTTAGCTTTTCCATGTGATAGTTTTCAGCAATTTAACTATGAATTTAAAAACCAACCAACCAACCAACCAACCCCATCAACACCAACAAAAACCCATAGCATGTATATTAGGCAAGGCTAGATTTCCAAGTAGTGCATTTTGAGCACATGCATATATGATCATGTGCAAAAATTCATGATAACATATACCCAAAGTAAGGGAAATTCTTTCAGAGAAGGCACTTAAAGCATTTGGTGCAACTGGCAAAATTTGATTTATGTAAGGAAACAGCTTCACAAATCTAGTTAGAGTTCTCCAGCTTGTTGCACAGTTCTTGTATTATATATGTACAGATTTTATTGTGACAACTGTATTTTTGCAATTGCCTAAGTTGTAGGTGGATTTATGCATATTCTTAGGTCATAGTCTTAAAAAAAAATGTATTTTTTACTTTTTTCCCTATATATGAATTTTTTGTAAATTAGCCCTGGCTTACACAGGAAAATTATTTCTAATGACAGAAAAACTGACAATATTTGTATGTCATCCAAGTGTGGGACTATTTATTTCAGTGTGTGCAGTCAGTGTCTATTTTTTACTGCTAGACTATTCAAATACTTACAAAATATAATGCTGTTTTAGGCCAATACCTGAACCACTTGAGTTACGGGAAAAGTGAGGGTTTTTTGTTGCCACTCCTCAGAGCATTTTTCATTTAGTTGCCTAAACAGAGAGTTGTCTTCTTTCAGATGTCAAGTTTTCATAACATTTTTGTCCGTATTCCACAGACAGTGGAGGATTAAAGCACAGAGAATGACTCCTTTCCTCAGCTGCAGCTTGAAGTGCTGCTGACATTAAGCTGCTGAAAACCTTTAAATTATAGAGTGTTTTCACTAAACTCGCTGCTCTACAGAAGAGAGGTTAAATTGCACTGTCTTTCTTGTACCAAATGTGACAGATGGTCGCAGGACCCAAAAAATTGTGAGCATTCACAACACAAGCAAACTCTACTTTCAGGAGCAAGAGTGTCTGGAAAACAAAGCTGCAGCTTCCCCAGAATGAACAAGGTAAACATAAAGCATTGTAGCAGTTCAGCAGTAATAAACAGGTGGGAGTCTTCTATTTGGGTGATACTTGTAAAGTGGTCTTGCTGCATTAGATTTTGTAACCCGGACTAATGGGCTGTAAGCAGCTATGTAAATGGGTTAAATTAAGAGGGAGGAAAATACCTTTTGATTATCCTTATATATACACATATATGCACATATAAGTTAAGTGAGCACGGGTATAAATACCAGATGTCAAGACCTCATCAGCAGGCAAAGTATGCTTCATAATATTTTAAGATCAGTATTTTTAATATTTCTTCTTTAGGCACTGTCCCATTTTTCTGGGCAAGTAGTATCATGCATGGTCTAAGGATATTTTATGAAAGGTATATCTAAAAGGTAGCTATAAAAAATTGAGGAATCAAAACTTTCATAACAGATGTTAGCACAGATGTATGAAGCTGTGGAAGGATGTCAGATCTTTAAGCCCTTCAAACTCTGTAAATATGTAATAAGTATCTGAATAGGATTAGATTAAAAGGTCCTCTTTCTTGCAAAAACATAGAATCATTGGAAAGAAAATGAAGGTATGATAACTGATATAAATTCCTATGCAACTGAATTGCCAATAGGGAGTCTCAAACCCCTG
>VWZN01006634.1:12362-25935 GCA_013396955.1 Regulus satrapa | reverse complement strand
GAGTCTCAAACCCCTGAGGAAAAGTTTTAGGCTCAGTACTAGGAGAGCCTGGTGCAATGTGATACCCTGTGATAAATGATCACGATCTGTCTCTACGATCTGTCCTGGCCCTAAACTTTGCAAACCTCAGATAATTAATGCAATGTGTCCAGGTATTAATATACACACAATTATGCTATGATACGTTTTGTATCAAAGACTCTGCCCAGGTATTAATATACACACAAATATTCTATGATACGTTTTGTATCAAAGACTTGGGTTCATGTTTGATCTCTGTTAGGACAATGCTGTCAATGAAGAAGAATTTTGTGTCTTTGACTTCCTGTGCTTTTCTCAGGATTTTTTAACCAAGGCAAGCAAAAACTGAAACTATTGGCTCCTGAATATATGGAATGCTAGCTATTGAGTCAATGCAATCTGGTACCTACTACTGAAGAGAGAGAATTTGCCATGAGCTTTGGGAAGAAACAAACAAGAATGGTGAGATACTCTACAGTCATGATCCAAATATCAATTGACTGAATATCTGCACTTAATGGATTGCTGTAGTGGATAACAGTCCGCTATCCTGACTAAGCTGAATGAGCTCCTCTTGGCACTTGGTCATTCAGAAATATTCTTCATTCTTCCTAGCTGCTGAACAAGACCGCTTGTGTTTTATGAGGTAGAATTCATATGCTGTTATCTAGGTATTTAGCTTTTTGACATTTAAATGTCAGCTGACCAAATAAGGTCACTTCAAATTCAGTGGTATGATGCAGTATTGCTGTGATTCAGCTTGACTTAAAAATAGGCAAACTGTGAAGCACTGAGTAAATTTTTTGGTCATTTGAAAGCTGGAGACTCCATATTACCCCAATAAGGAAAATACTATAAAATCGTAAACATTCCTTCCATAACATCATTTAAAATACACACTGGATTTAACAAGACAATGTCTTAATCACAGTAGAGCAATAATATCTGTGAACACAACTTTTTTTTCTTTTCTAAAAAACAAAATAGAGTGATTAGAGGAATCATATAATGTAATGTACTTCTGTAAAGCTAGTGGTATGAATTTTTGTTAAAATAAGACAGCCCCTTTTATAAAACTTTAATTTCTACAGTCAAGGAACAGTATCAGGCTTTAAAAATGCAATATTTAATGTATCCAAGTGCTGTTGCCAGCTCAGAGCTCTACAAATCTCATAAAATAGGCTTTGTACGTTGCTTTATTCCACTTAGTAGTTCTCTGTTCCCTCAGACCACAAAATCAAATATGACTCAAGTAAATAATGGATAGAGTTATTTAGAGTTACTAGGAGTGGCAGCATTAAAAACAAAAACATCAACAACAAAAAAGTATAGGAAATAAATGCCCTGAACAACATTGTAGAATTACTGATTATCTGCATGCTGACTCATCAGTAATTTCCACATGTTCTAAGATCTCTTAGTAAATCTACACTTTAGTAGTGCATCATCTTTAAGAGAGAGTGATACTTAAACTTCCTCTTTCCTGTCAAATTTAGAAACCTGTGTGAATTAATGGATTTCTCAATGCTTAATCTAAGATTTTGTGATATATAAGAAGTCTTGGAATTTTTCCATAGAAATTACAGGATTCCTAAAAGCTACACTGAACAACATGAAAGCTTTTATTGTTTTATATATGTATGTACATGATTGATCTTCGATGCTGTAATATCGAACAAGTTTATACAAGATGGAAACAAAAGAGTAATAAAAATTAACAGAATCTCAGGGAAAAAAATGGTTGTTTCTTCCAATAACATGTTTATACAAAACACAATGTTCAGTAATGAAATTCAGTAATTCACTTTTGTGGATTACAGTTTAGTAAGTGATACAGCAGACACGAGCCATCATTTACAAGAAGATGCCATCTGCTGAGCAAACACGCAATCAGCAGGCACTTCCTATTACACTGGAATCTTTTTTGTCCTTTATTGATTTTCTCCCTTGCATTTCTAAAGCCCCTCAAGCAATCTGAGCCAGTGCAGCAAATGAGGAAAGCAAAGGACTTCTCAATGACCCCAATATCAATTCTGCTTTGTGCTTCATGCTGTCTCAAGGCTATGGACCTCATAGGTTAGTTCAAGCAAGAGACAGAAAATAGTACATAAAGTGAGTGTATGTATATAGTTCCAAGGCAACTCTGTAGAAATGACAGCCTAACCTTTGAGATGAAACATACTTAAGCATTGCAACGCTAAACGTACTTCTGTGCAAGCATTAATTTATTCACCCCTACACCATTTAATTGTTGCTTCATAATACTTCTCTTTTTCTGTTCCACATGTTCAGTTTCTTCAGTTTTATCTACCTCATGTGCACTCTGATCCAAGTAGAAGACCTTCTGGAGAATTTATGCATAAATAGATATGTTGGAATTCAAAAGTTATTGTCCTACATCTAAAGATGTCAGGAAAAAAAAAAAAAAGGTAACTAAATACTTTCATAGTTACCATTCCTAAGCTTATTAAGGTTTTCCCTTCCATACTAATTTTTTATCATGTAGGTTTATATACCATATGCTTTGAATTATAAAGTCAATTTTAAATAGAAAGTACCTCTGCTGCTTCAAAAAACATTTTTCACCTTGCAGAAAAATAAACTAAATACATTTCTGAAATAAAAATATATATTTGAAATAGCTTTCATGGAGCAAAATAGAAGTTTATTAATTATCACTACCTCATGCAAAATACAGATAAGGACAGCCAACAAGAGGGGAAAGAATTAAAAAAATATTACAAGATCTCATTTTTCTCTTTTTCATTAATTCAGTCTATTATTAATTGGCATCTCAAGAAAAACGGTTCTTGTCTATTGTATTAATTTCATTTGCATCATTAACACGAGCATCAAATATTAAATGAAAGAAACTATGATTAATACATGCAGTAAGGAAAATTTTGCATTAATAAATATGCTTAAATGAATTGCATAATATTTATACTATTCAAAGTTAAAAATTCCATGTAGAAGATATTAAAAAAAAAAAATATTAGAATAGGTATTCACATTTCCATTCTGAAAAGCTTTATGCAATTAGAAAGTTCTCCCTGGAAATTACCACAATCTTTTGGATATCATTTGCATACAAATCTTGTGCAAACTCCTTCTCCAAGCTTTTAACACAGAATCAAATACACAGGTGTAGACCATGATGTATAACTCACACCACACCTCTCTAGGTTTCCACAGAACTAATGATGTGATCTTTGTCACATTGTTTCTACTTAGTTTCAGTTGGGGAAGGGCTAACAACATTAGTCACTGCCATTAATGTCTTGTTTTGAAAATACTATTAGGTATTAGAATAGTCTTCTTTTTTTTTTTTAATTTTTCAATTTGACTTATTAAGCCTGCATTAAAAATAAACTACCACCATAATCCATTATCTGAACTCAAACCACCCAACATCCCCCATCTCTCATGCAAAAGTGGGGAAGTATTGCTGCATGCAGATTATGCCAAGAGTCCTTTAAATAGAGTAACACTAAAAACCTGAAGCTGATATTCCATGACAAGCTGTGTACTAGCAGCTGGATGACAGAACTATGAACCTACAGACTGATTTTGCAACAAAACACCCTCCCTGCTGATGCAGCAAAAATTGTTGTCTCTGGTCTTTGAGGAAAAAATAAAAAATACTGTATCTAAACTCAATAGGCTTAATAGATGCTGATACTTCAATGTTCTCTAACAAGTATAAGGCAATGAGAAAACTCATTGCCTTAATTAATTGCTAGTTTTTCTACTCTGTTTCACTTATGACAGAAGACTGAAAACAAAATAAAATTTTCCCACATCTTCTCTTGCCTTCAGAGCAAATTTGCAAAAGAAGAAAAGGAACAAGCACCTGCCTAAGAAAATTACTTTTAAAAAGTCTAAAGATCAAAGTCTTAAGTGTCATGTTTTCTAACATTCACAAAAAAATAATGCTAGTGACTGATCCGGACTCTTACTTCATGGCTGTCTTGAAATGTGTCTTTATTTCTAAATCAGCTACTTGTCTTTCAGCCTCTTCAATGCTCTTCCTATCTTCCTAGATTAATACAATGTTAAGGAACCTTAAGGATCACCCTTGTCCCAACCTACTCTTTTCAAAATATGGTTAGTGGAAAATATATCCTTTTTCAGTTTTAATTCATAGTCTACAAACATAGTTATGCTTACTGCGAGTCTTTCAAGCAGAAAATGCAGCATTATTTCTGAATTCCTATAAAATGGCACAATATTAGGTAAAGCTACAGATGTGACAATCTGGTTAGTAGATGGAATGGACAAGCTTCCCAGAAAACCACTAATATTTCTTGGTCTCTGTCTGACATCCTTTGGTTGTCTCAGAATAAAGTCTTATCTAAAGTGCTCTGCACTTTGACCATCACTAGTAAATGATAGCTTTTTGTACTTTTCACAGCCTTTGACATCATCATTAAATTTTGTTCTAATAGGAAGATAAAACCTCTTGACAGCAAGGATATGAATGTTGTCTAACACAGAGAAATAAGGCTTTGGAAGAAAAATAGGAGAAAAAGGTTTAGTTGAAATAGAACTTAAAAACCACCCTAAAGGATGCATCTCAAGGACTCTTCATCATGACAAAACATGAACTACAATTAAAAAAAAAACCAAAAAACCAAATGTCTTGATAACAAAATTTACTTCTGATTAGGAGTGTTCTCTTTTTTCTGACTGTAAAAGGAAAAAAGTGGGCTAAAAATATCGCTAAGGATATTTGTTCAATTCAGTGAAGAGAAAAGAGTAATCACAAAGAGTAAGTAATCACAAAGAATAAGTATTGAATAGGAAAAAAGGAGGAAGATGTTTGGAATCAAACCTATCATGCTATGTCAGTCAGGCCCAGAAATGTTCCCTTCAGCCTTCTCTAAAGCAAAGCCTGAGAACTAGAGGGAAGTTGTGCATCAAACACAAATGCATGTGATGGAGACCTTGTACATCACTTGGCTTAGAAGAGGAACATTCAACACTTTCTGCTAATGTCTTGGACAAATAGGAATTCTCTTAGGGCTTATCTTTCTATAAATGGGACATGTAGGTATCAGATTCTATTCTGAGTTCTTGTACAGTTCAAAATTACAGAATGGAAGAGAACAAGTTTTGTAACAAAAATAAATTGAGATTGTCACTGTTCAGAAGAAAATAAAAAAGTTCAGAACTTTGTCTCCAAAAAGAGGGGAATAAAAACCTCAGAAGGACTTCTGGTCATCACAGTAAATCCAGCATTCTGTTCTAAAGAAAAATAGCCTTTGACAGCTCTCAGAGTAAATCTCTCCTATCCAAGACCACTGCAAAAGGATCCAAATGAGGTACTATAAGTCTCAAAGACTTATAGTAAAAGACTGAAATGCCTCCCTCCAGTTTTGGCTTGTTCTTCTGATCCCTTAAGGTGTTGGGATCCTTCAGAACACTCACAGCATGGGAGTATTCATTTCAGGATGAGCAGGAAAGAACCAAATGGAGCAAAAGAATTCCTTTATATAATAATGGTAAGTGTGGGAGTATTAATAGTTAAGATATTTCTTCCCAGAAGTATTACAGGTCTCCTTTATAGAAAGAAAGAAATACTGAATCTCAATGGCACTCATCTGCCAATGGTGAGAAAGCTCTCAGGATGTCTTACACACTGGTGTGCTAATTGTACATCACAGGAGATCTTTTCCAGTCATTAGAAGGCTGGAGGAGATCCAGTCATGTGAATGAGGAGAGAGTATTTAATTTTACTGTTTATCTGGTATCAAATTTTATATAAGAAAAAGACCATGGTTTTACATTGTGCAAGGGTTCTATATGCAGCCAGTGTTGGCTTAAGGTCCAAACAGCCCTTATCACTGCATCCTCCTCATCCTCCTCACAGGAGATGCCCAGAAATAGCAAATGGAACTCTATTGCCTGCCTCCAGATTGTTACTGGGCCACCACCACTAGTAACACAGTCAGTTCAGCAGCTGCTGATTCTTCCAGGTGTGTTGGGTTTGTGTGGTAAGCTTCTGGCAACAATAGGGCTACAGAATCACAGCATGAACTGAGAATATATGAGAACAACAGCTCTGCAAACCATAAGATTGTATGGTGGAAGATTCATTCGCGTAAATATTTCAGCACTCAACATTGACCTCCAAATTGACCTCATGCCACTGAGCACCACCCTCTGGGCTTCGTCATTCAGCCAATTTTCAATTCACCTCACTGTCTGCTCATCTAGCCCTTGGAACAATAGTTTGTCTATGAGGACCTTAATGGGAAACAGTATAAGTCCAGGCAGACAATATCCACTGTTCTCCCCTCCCCCTGTCTACCAGGACAGCCCCTTCTGTTTGACAACTGGTAAAGCACAACATTTCTTTGGCAAATCCATACACCCTACTCATGATTATTTTCCTGTGTTTGTGAAACGTGCCTGAAAAATGTTTTGCAGTATTAGCTGCTCCATAACTTTTCTGTTAATTGAGGCAAGGCTGACTACCTGTAGATCCCAGATTTCTCCTTCTTGCCTTTCATGAGCACAGGGGTGACATTTTCCTTCCTCCAGTCCAGGAGCACTTCTCCCATTTATAATCTTCCTCAGCACTCCTGGGTGCATTCCATCAAGGCCCATAGAATTATGAATGTCCAGTTTGAATAAGTACTGCCTGACCTGATTCCCTTCCACCAAGGGTATGCATTCCTTTCTCCAGCCTTTCCCCTTTGTCTCTGGGACCCAGGATTCCTGAAGGCTGGCTCTTTCAGAGAGGAGACTGGAGCAAAGAAGCCTTTTCCTGTGCCATCATTTTCCCTGCCCCAAGCAGCAATGGACTCACATTTTCTGTAGTCTTTCTTCTGTGATGCCTGCACTAACAGAGGTCCATCTAGTTGTCTTTGATACCTCTTGCCTGATTCAATTCCATTTTGGCTTCAACTTTTCCAACTATATCTCTGCATGCTCATACAATATTGCTGTATTTCTCCTAGGTTACCTGTCCCTGATTCCATTTTCTATATTCCACCTTCTACATTCTTCTTTTTTGCATCTGAGTTTTGCCTGGAGTTCCTTGCTCATCCATGCAAGCCTCCTGGCATTTTTGCCTGACTTCCTACTCATTGGAATGGACGGCTCTTGTGTTTGAAGGAGATGATATCTGAATACTAAACAGCTTTTTTTGGCCCCTCTTCCCAAATATAATATAAAACTATCCATTTTGGATGAGAAGAAAGTATCAAGGACAGCCCTTTTATCTGAAAGTCTTAAATTGGTCAAAGAGTCTCAGTCGATCTCTTTTATAATAAATGGCCATGTACAGGATATTTCATACCAGTGTAGTGGTATGTTAGTTATAGGCTGATAAGTTCAAATTACAAGTAAGTTACTATTTCCAGAATTCTTAGGTCACATAAAACAATTTATTTGCATTGAAAAAACTTCCAGTAGAAGTGATCTCTTTAACAGAAGCAAACTTAAAATGCCAATCACTCAATTGCCCTGCTGGATTATACCGAAAAAGTCCACAGAGACTTAATTGCCCTGCCCAAAATTCAAGCAACAAATAGCCCAATGGAAGTGAATGAAACACATTCCCTGTACATATCCTTATGAATTTCACCTAACTTGTGGTACAGGCACTGCACAGGCTGGGGAGCTGGAGATTTTCCATGCACTAGCTGGGAATCAAACCCAGGTCACAAGAATGGGAACCTTGCATGATACCACTACACCACCGGTGCTTCCCTGCAGCCTCTGATCACTCAATGTCATTCACTCCAATCCACCCCAAGGGATCTATTAACAAGAACCTCAGTTACCCTCCCTCAGAAGCAGGTCATAATAATGACTATGCAGGAAAAAGAGTTTTCTAGCACAAAAAAAATTACCTGAAGAATCTAACACATATCCTAAAATACTGACTTAAAAAGGTCTCTGGACAATTAACTACTTCCTTTACCTAGGGAAGCTTTGAAAGGGTAAACATGGAAAACCCTAAAAAGTATTTTGTTTGTTTCTTAATGTGTATAAATGGTCAATCTTCTTTCAATGATGGCAAAGACTAACTGGCTTCACAAATTCCTTCCCAAATGTCTATGGTTATAAAAAGACTTAAATTTCAAAACAGTAAGGCCAGAATAGTAATTCCTCTCAATAGCACAGAGTAAATAGATGTGTGCTGAAGCTGTAAAGAAATGAAAGGAACAAAAAAATAATTGCTCCATTCTGACTTCCTATACCTTTCATGTGGAGCAAAATTGTTTGGATGCATATATGGCTACCCATGACTTTGAAAATCAAAGCACAAAGCACATGGATGCTAGAAAAACACAAATATTCCAGGCAGAAAAGCAAGTGGACTGCAGCTGAAAGTTCTCTGGTGCAATGTGTCCCATGGTCTACTTCCTGTATGGGTGTTGAAACTTTTATCACAACTTCTTTGGCTTACTCAGGAGCTCTGCCTCATTTGAGAAGCATGCTAAGTGTTAAATTTTTGAAATTAATTTATTAATTCGTATTTTTAATTAATTAATTTTATTTTTTTCCAGATTTCATGCATTTAGCAACTGTACATGGCATAAAGAACTGAGATTTCCTGATCAAATAGTATTTGTATGATATATTCAATCTTCATGAGAATTGAATTAATATCAGGTTAAATGCACTGCTTTTCCTCAGCTCCTTTCATTCAAGATATCTAACATAATATGAAGGAAAGGTAACACAAAGGGAGAAATTAGTGGCAAACTAAATAATTTAAAGGTTTCTGAGCAGAACAAAATATCCTACCTCTTTCATAGTGCTTAATGGCAATTCCCTAAATATATTTATTTACCATCTTTGTGTAAACAAATGTCTTATTCAGTCAATAACTCCAGAAAAGATAAAAGGAGACTTTAAAATAAGAAGACCTACCAAAAACCCTCTTTTTTTTGTCCTTGCACTCAGTTACACATCAGAGGCATGGACACAACTTCTAATTTTTAGGAGAAATTAGCAATTGCTTTCTTCCTAAAGATCTAACATGTTAGATACTAGCTTGATGGTTTTGAAAGTAGAATTGAGAAAACGTAGGGGTTCCATAAAGTAGAATTCCAGAAAGTCCATTAAAGAGTTAAATTACCATAAGAAAGCAATAAATAGAAATCAGGAGCTTGTATCAGAAGAAGAATCCTGTTTTTACACTAAAGTAAGATGTAGAATGCATTACTTCTGAATTGAATACTACATATAGCCTACACTCATTCTTTCCTGTGACTAGACTAAATGGTAGTCTGAAAAGGTATTTCCTTCTCAAAGGATAGTTTCAGATCATTCTTTGAAAATAGAAATAGAGCTCCTGGAATCCTTCATTAATGAGAACTTTTTTCATTTTTTGTCATTCTCCGGGATTGGAATCTGAACTTTCACATGTACTTCTTGAATGCCCATGTGGGGAAGGACAATGACCAGGACACAGCAATACTAATTATATATTTAATAGACAACACTCTAAGGATTTATCTTGTGAATGTCCCCAGTCTTTCTATGATCTCTGTAAAGTACAACATGGTCTTAGTGCTTCTCAAATCTGCTTTCTGGGAACTCACCTGATTGTCTCTATTTGTCTCTAAAAATTCTTATAAACCTGAATTTCCTCTTTCAGCTTATCAGTTAATACTTGCAAAACAAGTAAGATCTCTCTCCACTGTTATAGGTACTGTGAAATAAAAATTCTGTCGATCAAGAAAGATACCAATGAAAGTTAAAATAATATATTTGGAAAGCTGTCACTAATTTTAAAATGTTCTAATAATCCCAATAAGTAGTTTCATCAACATCAGAACTAATGAAGCCTGTTTTATTGCCCATTTGTGTCCCATTACTGATTTACATTGGTGTGTTAAGGTATGAGCTCTGATTTGCACCATTAATAAGGACTCAGGACATAACTCCTCCTTTCTTTCATCTTTTTATCCCCTCCCTTTTCCCACACTTCTTGAATGGCATTTTCTGGGATCTAGTAAGGAATGTTTTTATCCTGACAGGTTGTATTTATTCAACTCAGTCATAAATTTCTAAAAAACTTGTAAAAATCAAATAATTTTCAAGAACTTTTTTTTTCAGATGACTTTGTTGAAACCAGACAATAAAAACCAAAGTTTCTGAGAGGATAAAGAAGATAACCTGCCAGATAAATAAAACCAACATACAAGCAATGTTCAAAGGATGAGGGAACTAAAAAGAATGTGATTTTTTTTTTCCTGTACTGAGAATATTATGCACAGTATAGTTTAAAGTATTTGGAATCAATAAAGTGAAAAGCTACAAAATATATGTGCATATCTTAAAAGAATTCACAGAAAATAGAGAAAAATAATATTTCAGATTCTATGTTTATAACCATCACAAATGTAAAAAAATAATAAAAGCTTGTACAATATATTTTGGGGATTGAGGCTTCTGTCAACAAAGAATCATTTCAAAATTTTCCACATTTTCAAGGGGAGTATTTTCTTTTTGCATAATTTTAGTTATTTGCTTTCAGGTAAAATCAAAAAAGTTAGCTGAATAATTTCAACCTGAACCAATTAGAAATTATTGAAATGCAGTTTTACAGGCAGACTTACAATAAAAGTAAGGCTCATTTGTTAGGCATGTTTTAAGTGCCAAAATAAAGTCTTCTTCCTGCATGTATACTGCTGGCATTACCTATTTCTTATATTTTTCACATATTCTCCTTTTTCCTCCCTCATGTTCTTAATTTTTACCTTTCAAACTCTCCAATGCTTCATTAGTATTTAGAATCCTTTGATTTATGGCCAGTAGATGGCTTTCCTTGATGGATTTCTAATGAACATTAAACCATAAAGACACCTTAACATAAGCTGAAATTATTTCAGGTCAACAGAGAAGACACAAGTAGGTAAGTGCTTTTCATTCATTTACATAATGAAAAAAACAAAACAAAACAAATAAAAAAAAAAAAAGGAAGAAGTACTGATTCTTCCACAGTTTTTATAATTAAGAAGCTGCATCTGATAATTTGACACTGTCATTTCCTTGGGCTGCTATTTTGTTATTCAAATACTCTATAAAACATATTTTGTAAAGTAAGCAAGCAATACAAATTTCTCATGTTTATTTGTGATAATTAAACAATATTTTAAAGACTAAATTTAAAAGGAACACTACTGAAGAGCTAAAGAGCAGTTAGGGATGTTTTATGCTATAGTGTGCATTTGTGCAAATTTAGGTTTCACAGTCTCAGTGAGGGCGCACTCCCATCCTGCTAAGTCATACATGATATGTGTAGTATAACTAAGTAGAATTCCTCAAGTTTTCAAATAATTCAAATCATGCAGAGATTCATAGAGTCACAGAACAGTTTGCGTAGGGAGGAAACTTAAAGATCATGTGGTGGCAACCCCCTTTGCCACAGAAGGGACAAATTCCAGTAGATCAGGTGGCTCAGGGCCCATCCAAACCGGCCATGAACAATCTCAGGGATGAAGGATCCATAACTTCTCTGCTCAAATCAATGATGGATCGATCACTGGAACTTAAGGAAAAATGGGGAAGCAACCATCTAGAGGATAAGGAAATAATTTAAAGTGGGTTTAGTTAGATGAAGGTATAACTGTTCACATGAAGCTTAATAAACTTTATTTCCTTCCCTATCCTTTCTCTGCAGAGGTTGAAACATCATCACATCCTTGCAGAACGTACCTATACAGTTCATACAGTGATGAGAGTCCAACTGGAATACGACCAGACAGCAAGCATGTTTTTTGGTCTAGTCACACCAAGGTTGAAAATAAAAGTCTTATAGAATAATACATGTGGGAAAATCAGGACATAATTAGAATATAGATACTTTAAATGGTATGTAGTTACCCACTGGTATCTCAAGCATCTGATGAAGAACAGATTTGCATAAGAACCTTTGTGTCGGTGTCCCAGCAGGAACATAGTCCCTGCTCCCCTCGGAGGGACTTGTTGCCTCAACCAGAATGTCACAGCCCCATTGTACTTCTCTAGGGTTCCGGCAATTGTGCATGAACGGCTGTACCTTCCTAAGTAGCTGGGGACTGAAAGTCCTAACCTGGATGATTATGGATTGTAAAGTATGAACTGAGAAAAAACTGTAATGAAGCACCTTTTCATTACAGAAAAGAATGAAAGGGGAAAAGAGGAGATAATCTCAGAAAGAGGAGATAAAAACCCAAATTGCTGAGCCTCCCAATATGGAAAATATTCTGAAAAATATAATGCCCCAACCCTGAAAATGTTCAAGGCCAGGTTTGATGGAGCTCTGAGGAACCTGGACTAGTGGGAGGTGTCCCTGCTCTCATCAAGGGGCTGATCTTTAATATCCCTTCAAATCCAAACTATTCTATGATTCTAAATATAGTTCAGGTGAAGAGTGAGTAAGACAAAGAGTTGGCTATATCTACAGGGAAAAAAACCCCAAAACACCAACTGATTAAACATGAGCAAAATGTCCTAGTTTTTAAATTGCTAGTACATAGGAAAAACATTATTCAGAAATGTTAGTCACTCTTCCAATGCTTTTAGAGCAAACATTTTGACAGGAATTACCTGAAATAGTGTCACATTGTGCAGGTAATTAATGAAGACAAAAGAATAAAAGAATAATAATTAAGTATGAGAACAATTTAATAAGATGGGTTTCTTCTAATCTTTAAGAAACAAAGCCCATGTAGACACATAAAATAGGTTTAATCCATACAGATACCTTTTGTAATGTAAATCTGAGTAGCACGATAAAAAGAAAACTCAGAGTTGTCCTTACAGTGTCAAAAGTTGTATTACTCCTAACAGATCACATATAACATTTAAAATCATCATGATTTAAAAAAAGAAAAAAGAGCTAAAATAAAAGCTGTAAAACATCAGTTCACATTGCTTATTCTGCCTTCAAACTTATTGGTGTATGTGACAACTGTCATGTTCTAATTTCTGTTTGATTCAAACCCCACTGGAGACACTGAAAACAATCGAAATATTTTTCTAATTCCCCAAAAAACTAAATTACCCCCCAAATATTTCTATTATGATCAGAAGAATAACTTTGAGCTTTGTGAATATCCACTGTTATTTATAAAGATGTATTCAGTTTGTTGATTTAGCCATGCTTTTGAAGGAAATTTGCAATTTAAAAAATCAGCTGTTTGTTAAACTTAATTTGGCTCACTTGTACGTCGCCATCTAATAGAGCAGTTCCGTGCTCCACCTTATTATCCCTGTTGTGTATGTTGGTCTTTGTATTTTCTTGGTCTTAATAACCAGGTGACACCTGCCTGGTCATCAATCCCAGATGGAAATATATGCAGAAAGAAAAATAAAAGGACAAAAAAAAGCTTATTAGTAAGTATTGCCTCTATTTGAATATAGTTGTGTTCTCAATATATGTTGGTAGCAATTGCTGGCACCACTAATAGAAAAAATGTAATACACAGCTAATAAAAAGAAAAACCCACAAGAATATGCCCATTAATGGTTGCAATGTAACTGTTTCTTTGCTTCTGCAGCGGGGTTGCTTTGGAGAATTTTTTTTTTTTTTTTTAAGTCTGCT
>VWZN01006634.1:0-12303 GCA_013396955.1 Regulus satrapa | reverse complement strand
GACAATGCACAAGGGTACCAAGCATGTACAAGAGAATGAATTCAGTATTTATTTACACTTGTATATATATAAATATAAATATACATATATGTAAAAAAAAAACAGATTCTGTTGTAGGCATCTAAATTTTCTAGGCATTTTCTACTTGTTCAACAGCCGATGGTGATTAATTGAAAACCCAACAGTCAGGCTCTGTGAGGAGCTCCAGATTTTAGACTACAAAGTACAAAATTTCAAAATTAGTTATAGGCAAATATAGCAGAAGACAGGGAAATCTAAAGTAAAATAGGGTATCATTATGCATGACATAAAAGTGTATCACATGCCATCTCAGATTAAAAAATCTGCTAATTTCAGATGGATATTTATGCTGTCCCACTACCTGCACACATTATTCCAGATGGTTTAAGAAGATAAGAAATATTAGGCAGACATGTGCCCAAAACCAAAAAATATCCAGGCCACTATTAGAACTGTAAGATGCTTATGATATTTTTTAATACTTACAGCAGAAAAATAACACTAAAAGAAAATCATGAACAAGAGAGCTCTACAGAATCTACCACTTCCAACTTTAAAATCTGTATTTATATATTTACTCTTACAGAGGATCTTAAACATACAAAATATTTAGGCATTCATGTACTTTTCAATAAAAGATATTCATTTACTTGTTTGTTTATAAATATTCAAGACTCACTTTGCTGTTCCAACATTTTGCATCTTCCTGGATTTCTGCTTTTTGCTTCACTAACTCCTCAAGGTGTTTTTCATCCTTTATAATCTTCTCTTCTGTTTATTTTAACTTCATACTGTATTCGGTCCAAATAAATTCAGAACGCTTTAACTCATTCCTAATAGGAATACACACGAAGTGAATCCATCTATTCGGAAATACTCCAAGGTAGTCCCTCTCCATAAAGGAAAATGTAAAGCAGACCCAAATTAGTAAAGATTTGTTTTGATTCTCTACTACATTCCTTGAACAGGTAAGCATGAGATAATTTCAAAACATCCACCCTGGGAGGTTGATGCAATTTCAGATAAAAAAACTACTGGTGCTACCAGTTCAGTTGCACTTAGACAGCCTGCCAACATTACAACTTCTAATGGACCTCTGAGCAGTCATTGGTGCAGTTAAAGGCAGGGCTTCATTTCATACCTCACACGTAAACTAAACAAAATAGGAGTTGACACTCTGCTAGTGGCTGAATCTAGTCCAGAGCCATCCTCACTTAATCAACTCACTGCACTGTAATTTTGTGGACAAATTTAATTTATGAATTAATTTTTCAGCGGCATTAATTGTTAATGCTAAAAGGAACTAGAAAGCAAGGTCAAAGGAAGGGATAAGGATATTACTTTCACTCTGAACAGCAGATTTAAGATCATTTTAAGAAGGGAAATTTGCCATAATTACAGAACATGATACTAATAAGTACAACAATCATCAGGAAAACATTCCCATGAGACATGGTTATAGTCCTCATTATAGGCTGCAAAAATGACTTTTTTACATCTGTGAATGGATTTGACAAAAAGGCAAAAGAAACAGAAGCATATCAGGTAAAAATTTTACAATAGCTGCTCGTGTTTGTCCATTAAAAAAAAAAAAAATATTGTTTCAGCAGGCAGAAAAAAGTTTCCTCCATGCTGCCAAGAGAACTGTTCTGGTCAATAATGTATTCCAAAGTGTGTCTTATATTGTAAAATAAATCCACCACTGCAGAACTAAGACCAACAGTACCTGAGTTTTAGAGCCAACTATTGCAGTACAACCCAAAAAAAAACCCACCCTACAATAAGACAAGGGAAAACAATCCTAAAGGTGCTTCATTACTAATCCAAGAGCCTTTTCTGCAGGATTGTTTAAGAGACATTCTTCGTTTACTTGCTTCCAAGTTTTCATCTAGTGCTGAAGTGAAGACTTACCTTGCAAGGTGTCACAGGCTGTGTACAGCATGAGCATGAAGCCCAGCATTTTGAGCTCCTCCACTTCCTTAGTCCCCACCACCCAGGAAAGAGACATATAAATAGTATTTGGCATTATTCTAACAACAGACATGTAACAGTCATAGGCTGTAATTTTCTTCTCATATTGCCTATCAACTACAACTTTCTGAGTCATAGCTGTCATGAAAAATTACAGCACCATCAGCCACGATGCGTGTGTGTAAGCCACAGACTGTGCTGTGTGATTTATAACAGCCTCGGTATTTTCAGTTCCATGCAATCTTCATCATTTTCTCAGTGATGGCACTGAACATAAAGAAAGGGGTATGAACTGCAGAGCAGTCTTTCAAGTCTGTGCCACCACAAATCTGTCTTTCTCATGCCTATCAACATTACGTTATTCTAGTCCTCCTCAGATGGCAGCTGAATGGATCTAATTCCTCTGCAAGGTAAGCACAACTTAAATTACCACTTCAACAAATTGCTGCAAAAACCAGTAAAAACAAAAAGAGTAAAAACAAACCAACAAAACCAGGAAAATCAACCAACAAACAAAAAAACTTCCCAAAAATCATAACCCCTAAAAAACCAAAAATAAATGCTTCATTGAGGGATAGAAAAAAGATTTCTACTTGGCTTTTTCCTGAAAATACTGATATTCCTGAAACCACTGGTATCATTAACATTTCCAGATTAATTCGCACTCATGCAAAAGAGGTTACAGGGTGCACAAGAGTCTACATACTTGTCATGTGATATGAAAAGAAAAACATATAGCTGGGTGAAACAGAAAACATACATGGCATATTTCTGTCAGTATGGATGATGAATTTTGGTATTATTTAGCTATTGCCATTATCATGGGGATTTTACTTATCTGATGACTTCTTTCAAAAGAACAAAGAAATTTTAAAGCATCTCAGAACAAAGGTACAGGAAAGCACCACACTTCCTTTCTTGTGCGTGAAACAATCTCAAAAGCCCCAATTTCTACCAAGACTACCAAAACCCCCAGAAAAACTGCCCATGCTGCCCTACAGCTACTAAGCAAGATAACAGCTGTGACACAATGAGAGAATTTAGAGTAAAATGAACAAATTTTTGCACGAAAAACCTTTAAAAAGTTAAGTAGTCACAAGACATGATAAAGAAACCCCAACATCTAATATTAATAAAAAATTAAGAAGATCAGATGATCAATTTTCATTGAAAAAAATGGGTTGGAGGATTGTATCGCAAAATCCCATAACTGTTGTTTTGATGTACTTAAAAATAATGTAAAAGGGCAAAAGTAGTACAATTAAAAGTCTGCATATAATGTGGTTACAACAGGGAAGGTAAAAACAAGCTAAAAAACTTCAGGAAAAAATCAGAACAAACTAAGCAACCAGAGAATAAAACAGCACATACCATTTTATGTCCAAAGTCAAAGTAGAAGATCAGAGAAATTAGGCACATTTTAAAATTCTAAATTAACTATTTCTATTTGAGAGAAGCATGGACATATTTCCACAAACACCCAAAAAGTCTATTCAATATTTAGCACAGTTAAAGAACCTAAGAAGGTTAAATTAAGCAAGAAATGAGATGTAAAATATTAGAATATGAAACGAGAGTAATAAATCCCTCTTAAAGTCAGTGACATGGCTTAAGTTAGAATACTCTTTGTATAACCTTTCAACCCATTTCAGAAAACTATATCGCAGAACTGAAAATAAATCAGAGGACATCTTAGAAAGGTTCTAAATTTAGAATTCTTCTTAAAGCACACTGAAAATAATGACAATTATTTTAGAAAAAATAAAGGGGCAATGAACAAGTCCAAAGTCACAAAGAATATGGCCTAGTAAAGAAAGTTGACAATACACAGAAATATTTATTATTACACACACTTTAAAGACTTCAACTCCTAAACTACAGCAATTTGTCTACAACAGGAAAAAACCAAATAGCTGCTGATCACACTCTATAAAAACAAATCAATAAGGAATAAAGTTAATTAATAAGTATATGATGGAATAGTAAGAAAGAAAGGAAGAAAATAGCAAAGAAAAAATACTTTTAAATTTTTTTTTCTAGTGTTACATGATAAAATCACCTCCAGCAATAGTTACTATGATTAGAGTATCTGAATCCATAGTAATAAATCACATGGCATTTTGGTAATACATCTTACTCAGTACCTGATCTTTACCATAATTAAAATCAACATGAGGTTTGCAATGAACTTAACAAGTTACAGAATCAAGGTCCATGCTTTCTGATTTCTCTCAGCTGGAACCCACAAAGGAGCTAATGAGTATTTGATCAGATCATCTCCATATACATATTTAAACACTAATTAAAATTCCAAACATTATGAAGACATTTTGAAGCTTGCAGTCCCAGGCTCATATACATTAAAAACAAGTATTATTTCATGCTTTTCACACACCCTTTCTTCTGCTTAGACATATATGGTGATGTTAATTGAAGAATTACATGGCAATTTTCAGAAGTCACTCCAGCTTTACCATGTGTTATTACAAAATTCTGATCTCAGGGCTTTTTTTTGTAATAAAATAATCCAACTTTGGCTATTTATCTGACCACAATTTTAATTTTTCATATACTTTCATATTCTCTTCAGAGGGTAAACTAGGTTCTGAAATTAAGAAGTTAAATCTTAGTTAACTGAAAGCAAATTGTCTGCTATGAATCTACCTTAGAGGTAATAAAATATAATTAGCAAAAATATCTATAAAATAATGTAAAAATTATCCTGACTCAATAAAGCCAAGACTTAGAAATCCACTGTAAAGATTAGGATCAAAATAGGAAAAATTTAGACACGGTAAAAAAAGAAACAAGTCAGACACTTAGATCTTCAGTATTACTAAATTATCCATCTTAGAGGAAAAATACATTTTTTGATCCTACACTGACTCATCCTTCTAGAGACATGGACAATTTGGGTCATATTACAAGTGCATCGACACTTTATGATTGCAAGGCCAGAACTCCTCAAACGGCAACATCATTTGAGTGAGTGCATGTTACCAAGATGCCTCCTGCTCCCATATTAGAGGTGAAATTTTTACCAAGAGAGCTGTGATCCTTCTTTAGTTCTGCTGTTCAGTGCCACTGACAGAGATCCACAGTGATGTGATATCTTAAAGAAATTGAATTATTGCATCTAAGCAACATTCCCTTGTTCAAGAATGTGTCAGTAAGGAATGTTTCCGCTCTGACTTGAAAGCACAGATATCCCTGAATTGCAGACATCAAAAGTACCAGTCATGTTAGCCAAAGAAATGAGTTCCTGATGTTGATAATACCTAATGTCAAAATATACTGTAAGAGTGCCCTGTTTTTCAAAAGTCAGGGTTATTCTCTGCTTCAATGCTAAGAGACTTGTAAGATTCTGAGGCAGGCAGCAAGTACTTCTGTGGAACTAAAAAAGGTGTTTCAAGGTCCTGAGTACTAAATAGCACTTTTTGAAATAAAATTTCTGACATTTGTAATCTAAACAAACTGAAAATGACACAACCAACTCAGACTATTTTAATCATGTGCAGCTCTTAACTATGGCATAGAGAGTACCATAAACAGTAAGCAAAACAATCACAGTTATTAATTTCAATTATTTTTTGAAGAAAGAACTTAAAACCCAAGAGAAAATGTCTACAGCTATTATGACCTCTTCTTTATGTATCTCTGAGAGTGGATTCTTTCCACATCACCAGATGTGATACCTTACTCCCAAATTCTACTGTGTGTCTTGTTTAATTCAAACATATTTTACTAAAGAATTGTACTAACATACAGTTTAAATAGAATAACAATTCTTCCTCTTTGGTATATCAAATGAAAAAGGTCACTCATGGTACCCTCTACTCTCTCAGTTACTTGAAGATTTTGATTCAGACTTCTTGGTGGGGATCCAAAAAAAGAGATTTCACTGACTAAATGCAGGCATTACAACAGGCAATGTATAAGTATATTGGTTTGGGCTGGAATACAGTTAATTTTCTTCATTGTAGCAGGTATGAGACTATGTTGTGGTTTTGTGCTGGTAATGGTTTTGTTTCCACACAGGGATATTATCAGGCATTACACAAAGTCAAGTCCTTTTCTGCACCTCACCCTACCAGTGAGAAGGCTGGGGGTGCACAGGGAGTTAAGAGGGACACAGCCAGGACAGCTAACCCCAGCTGACCAAAGGGGTATCCCACACCATATGGAATCATGTTCAGCATAGGGGGTTGTTTGTCAGTGATGGTGTTTGCCTTCTCAAGCAACTGTCAGATGTGATGGACCCTGGCTTTTATGGAGATGGCTGAACACCTGCCTGCCCACGGAAGTCGTAAATTAATTTATTGCTTTGTTTTCCTTGTGTTTATGGTTTCTTCTTTTTCTCTTAAACGGTCTTGGAGATGACCAGTGGCTTTTTTTGTTTTCTGATTCATTTCGTTTCTGATTCTCCACAGCATCCTGGCTCAGGGGAAGTGAGTGAGAGGCCGCATGGGGTTCAGGTCCCTACTGAGGTTAAACCACGACAAGCAGATATTCACATTGCTTACTTTTTGTCTTTTTAGAAAGTCTGGCCATATGCTGCCGGCTTGTAAACCATGAAAATGACAAAGTTTATTTCTGCTAGTAACAACCTCTGGAGTTTAATGATTTTTTGGCAGAGATGGCTTGACCTGTGGCATAAGATTCTTAGGTATATACAAATGAGAATGACCTTTAGCAAATAGGCATTCACTGAGCAGAAGAGAATAAAGCTCTTGAAGGTATTACACCTGTGCTGGTGGTAAGAGTAGCTCTCATAGTTCACAGTCATATTTAAATTCATCGAGAAATACTCATAGCACTGTGGAATCACCCAGCTGCCATGCAGACACAGATGGCCCATCCCTTTGAGGAATCTAATGCTGCTGCTGCCAGGAACTTCATGAAATTCCACTGTTAATGCAATAAACAGAATTCTCCTCAACAGATGATCTCCTCTACAAAACATCAGTATGTTGCATTCACAGTACTTCCTGTGAGCTGACTGGACCAGTGCATGGAAACAGAGATCCTGCAGTAAGAGAACTTCAGCATCTTCATTTTGAAGAGATGTGGCAGTAACCTGAGATGATAAATGGATCTGTAGTTAACAGACACCCATAGAAGTCCTAATTTCTTTAAAAAATAAGAAATTCAGTAACAAGAAACATTTCTTCAGCTCTGTAAATTTTCCTTTACAGCTCTTAGGTAAACTAATGAGGCCAATTCTATAGTGGCTTCAAATGAAAATGATCCTTTAGAAGAAACGGGAAATGTGAGATCCCTTGCAATGATTGTGCTAGATGGGAAGTAGACATTTATTGAAATGAGATTACCAAGGACACCAGTTTGCACATACAACTCAACCATCAGCATTAGTCTTTCTGCCTTGAATGAAGCATCAGTGAGCAGGACAGATTTTCAACCCCTGCTGTACATGAGGCACTTCTTAACATCAACTCTCTGGAATATCAGAACAGTGCATGCTGACCCAACTGAGGTAGTGCAGAGCACAACTTGAATTATGAAACTGGCATATAAATTCCTAGTAAACCCAGGTATTTCTAAATTAATAAGATGGACCAAATTTCATGACTTACCATGAAATTTATATACTACATAATTACCATGCATAGCTTTTTAAATACCTGATATTTCAAGAACAGGTGCTGTCACATGGCTGTGGTATAGAAATGTCCTCTATGACCACTCAAGATACTTAAAAAATGTATTTCTGCCTTTCAATTTTTACTGTGAGCTTTCCTCATCTCAAGTGAAAAAGAAAAGGCCACTGTGTCACTTGTTACTTTGCTAGATAAAAGCTGGCACTAAGCCATGGGCATATGCAGCAAAGTCAAGTGTAACCTCCTAGCAAACATCAAATAATTGATAATCTTGTTCTTTGGAACAGTTATTCTTGGTGCTGATTCTTCTTCTGTGTATTCAGAAACAGAAAGGAAGGATTATTTGTCAGTGACTGGCCATTAGTGGTATCCAATTGTTACTATAGCTCTACTTGATAATCCAGGGGTTAATAACTTGACAAGAGGTTACAGCAAAGAAACTGCAACATAAGCCACTGCCATATAGAAGCTACTTTGCAATCCAATTAAAAATTAAAAAGTAATTTTGTTGTTTACAAAAAAGAAAAAAAGAAAAAAAAAAGATAGGAAAGGTATTTTGATAAATTCCAGTAATTTGTGCAGTGAATAAGAATGGTAGCAAAATGTCCTGTCAAAGGATTAAAAATTCATAAACAAACAATATGAGGCAAAAATGGCATGATTTAGGAGTTGATTCATGGAACTTTATATCTGGATATAATTCTGGGTGTCATGTCCTCCTTATTCTGCTAATGCAAACTAAGACAAAAGAGGCAAACACGTATAATTCTATTCTTTTAATTGAAGAAAAAAAAGGAGAATTTAAAATAATTTCTAAAAGCAAATTTTCTATAGTTTAATTGACACTATAAAAACCAATAGGAATTTATAGTGCCATAGTGGACAACTCTTACTTGTATTGACTCAATAACATCTCAGCATATTTAATTTTCTCAGACACACATGCATCTTTTTTTCAGATCCTACATCAATCCTTTTCATTGTATTTTGTGTTTCTATGAGTTCACAGTGAACATCACTGCATATTTTTTGTGTCAGAAAACAAGTTTTCAGAAATACTTTATATAAAATGCATACATAATTATTGAAATAAAAAACAATTCCAAGATTTGTCTGATCCTTGTCAATTTAAAAATTGATGTTTAAAGTTGAATTTCCAAGGAAAGACAACTGAATGTGTTGTAAAATTGCATAATTTAAAGAAATACTAGCAAGAGGTCTTTCATTCTGTTTAAGAATTTTGGAGTTATTTTGAAAAGGTGGCTACTTTCATGGGAAGATAGTGACCTCTGGAGCAGAAAGAAAGAAATAATGTGCAAAGAAGCCACTGAGGTTTCACTCAGTAACCTGACAAAATCATTACTGAAACATCTCCTAGAATCTGCACAGCCTTTTCAGACAATTCAATTACCAAATTTTTTAATGGGATAGACAATATTGGGACACTCAGTTTGTAACAGCTCTCAAATAGAGACATGCACGTCTATTGTCTCTGCTTTTTAAAATTTACAAATATAAACAAGTAACATGATATTAAATATTTATTAAAATCTAGTATAACTTAATTGCTCAAACTATTTCTCTGGATATTAAAAACTAGAGATATTAAAAACTAGAGATTCAAAATTAAGTAATTGTTTTAATTTAAAAGGTAACTAACTATCAGCTGCTTTTTAAAAATCATGGTGGGAAAACTCAAACCTGAGTAACAAACAATTAAATCTGAGCAAAACAAAAGTCACAGATAATTTACCTGACATTTAAAAACTCAATTGAAATTAAATATATAAATAAGAAAAACACACATATATAAAGACATATAAATACAGTGACAATAAGTCTATCTTGTGATATGTGGTACCAATTTTAAAAAGAAAGAAAAAAACCCTCTGAAAAAAGAGCTTTTAAAATAGTATTTAAAAATATTTTAAGTCTACTTCATGTATTGTATCTTAGTGCCTCCCAATATTTTAGGAAATTAACAGTGTATATAATATATTTTAGGATATTAACATGAGAAAAAGACAGCAAAAAAGACATCTTTAAAAAAAATGTTACCAACCTGATTTTTAATTAATATTTCAAACATCTATCACTGAGAGAATGGTGATGTGTTTCATAACTCAGAACTAATTCATGATAGTTTTTATATTATTTGTAATAGGCAATTACTTTTATAATTTTTGAAGTATTTTAACATGACCTCAGAGTACCCTAAAATTGAATTCAAAAGAAAACACATTAAAAGAAACATTATGAATAATTTACCAAAAAAGAGACAATTTTAGACAGTAAGTACCTTGAAAAAGAGAGTGTATTCTAGACTTTTACTTAAAAGGTATTGTAGAAAATATATGGAAAACATAATAATTATCCCTAATATCTGAAATCAATTTTAAGCTACCTGCAACTTGGTTCTATTTTGATTGTTTAGACTGGCATCCTCCACAGTAGGCATTTTTTTTTTTAAATTATCAATATTAAAATCAATAAATACATTAAGTAAATGCACTAGGAAAAACATGCATCAGCACTAACAAATAACTGAATTTTGTAAACTTTTTTTGACAGCTTCTGACATCTCCATATTCTGAAACACAGATGTCTGTGAAAGAAAGTAAAGAGAATCAATGCAAATAACAGATATGTGGCTTCTACCTTTCCCAGGAAATATCCCACATGAATTCACCTCAAAAACTTAGAACTACATGCCACATATGCTAGAGACATTTATTAAAGGCTCACAGCATCATCCTCCCTAGAATCTGTCAGCATGGAGCGCCCGTGTGTAGTGGTACAGGTGTACAAAATGTAAATCAGACCTTGGTACTTCCAGCACTCTAAAAGGACACCTACTTAGTGGAAAGAAACTAAAAGAAACCTCTGTGTATGATCAGGATTTAACTTTTCTTACATCCTCCACAGCTTTGTCCTTGGATTCAGCTTTTCTTCCAGCAGAGGGCTGTGTTTCTTCACAAAGTCTATTTCCTCACAGGTCTCTCTGCTGGCTTTTTCTTACATTTTTGGTTCTGTACCTGCAGCAGCTGACAGATTTTACAATCAAAATGCCATCGTAGCTCCAAGGTATCTTAAACACACATTTAATATTCTGTTAAAAAGATAATTAGCATAACAAAATGTGAGTCTCTGAATGACACTGTGAACTAGTGAGATTATGAAATACCTTGTCATAAAGCTAAGACTTGCAAAATTTTGCTATAAGCTTCTTTGAAGGCTGAGAAAGGACATTTATGACAATAAAAGATCACCAGATATTGCATTAGGAGTGGATCTGGTTTATAAACTCATACTTAGTTACACTAGTATGTAAGTCAAGCAACTGTCCAAAGCTGGGGTGGTTTTGCTTTTATGAAGGAAATGAAAACACCTCGCCTTCAGGCATATGTAGAGGAGGCTATTATGACACAAGAACAGCTCTACCGAGCTTCCTAGCCTCCAGCTATGTTGATGTATGACATATGTTGGTGCTGAGGAAGAACAGGCCAAGTACAGATCCTACATCCTCTTGATACAAAAACTATTTTCCATTCAGGGACACTTCCTGAACTAAACATGGTTTCAGGAAAGTAAAACTAGAGATAACAAACTCAAAACTGACAAACAAAACATATTCTTGTTGTCACACAAAACATATTCTTATTGCCACTCAGAAGTATTATTTGTTACTGTCACACAGTTAGTCTTAATTCAAGTTGGTGCATTTTCTTTTCTGACTTTGGCATAAATTTCCTATGAAATAGGAACCCTATAAAGGGTCTTTACAAGACCCTATGGGACCCTATAAAGGGTCTTTACCAGAAAATAGGTGACTAGACTACTGGTTGGTGAATAGCAACATGTGTTTTATTTTATTTTGCCTAGGGAAAAAAAGCAGCTTATTACAGGTGGTGTTTTGCAGCAGCTGATGGGAAATTTATTGGTATAAAACTACAGAAAGTAAAGTAAGAATATCAGATGAGAAAAAATAAATCAGATAATATCTCAAGAAAAGTAAATTTTGCGATAAATTTGAGAGAGAGAAGCACATTTTATTGATGTAAAAACCACTCTACCTCTGAGAAGTAGTTGTGAAATATTCAATGCAATCCCTTAAGTCAATAAATCTTGCTGTGTTAACAAGACATAAATCCAAAATTTGCAAAAATTATTTCATTGCTACTAAAAGTTAGAGATACTGTAAGAATGAGCAGCTTTTCTACATTGTACAAAGTGGTGTGTAACATTAAGATGAATAAAATGTGGTTTATATTGGATTTTTGTTCTATTTCAGAGAAAGTAATTTCTGAAGATTGGTTACATCAACGTAATTACCTGAGTGATGTACAGGGCATAGATGTAGCAGGAACTGGGAATAATGCAAATCAAGGTAAGTCTGAAGAAATAACAGGATTCAGTGTCTATTCTGCATAGGTCATGCAAAATCTTAATTAATCTCCTGGGTTTGCAATACTTAGATTAGACATAATTATAACATCCCTGAGGATCTTTATCCTCAATTCCATGTTAGCATATTTTTTGTCTTAAAGATAATACTATGAAAAGTTATAATCCTGAAAATTACATAATTCACTCCAAGGATGTGACATCATACTGACATAGCCCACTGATAAACCAAGTGAAAAGAAACTGGCCAATTTTCAGAGCTAAACTTAAAACTGCTTTATTTTATCTT
>VWZN01006633.1:16285-59662 GCA_013396955.1 Regulus satrapa | reverse complement strand
AGCATGGAGTGTTCTGTCAGCTGTGGTGTTCTTGATGTACTTAAGGGACACAAAAAACCTGTACCTGAACTGAATTTCTCATGTAATATTACTATGGCAATATGAATCAAAATACTGGGGGTTTTTAGACTGAATTCTTTCCTGGAAAGTAAATGTTTTCACCGAGTCTGAAAAAAACTTTAAAGTATTACCTGTGTTTGGAAGATACGGGCTAGCTAGACAATCCTTTCCTCATTCTTATGGCTTGTTTTTCTATCCTATTTCCAAGAGATTTTTTTTTTTTTTTTTAAATGTGATAAAAAAAAAGGTTTTTTTTTTTAAGATGTGATAAGATAACAGGTTTATTGTTGCATGACTGTTTTATTTAATCACTGAAAAATAATTTACCAAGTATAGGAACGATGACTATGAATCACATCACTACCAATTATATAGCATTTTGGAAGATTGGTCTATTCTTCTTCCAGTAAGCATCTGTATCTTACATTAGCCTTAATGGAACTTCAATTTGTGCATCAAGTGAAGAAGAAATCCTTCTGGGTGGTTATGGATGCATGACCTTGAGTCTTGTGACTCACAATGCAATCTGCATGCAGGGATATTAGACAGTATCTGTCAGCATCTGTCAGGTCTGATTGTTTAAACATTACTTTGTCACCCCCACACACATGCACAAATTTTATCAAATTTAAAAATAAATATTAAACTGACCTCTTAAAGGCAAACTACTGTAAAATTTAAATTAAGTTTTTTTGTGCTTCTTCTTACAATTAAAAAAATTATAATGAGAAAAATTAATCTCTGGTGTAACTTAACTGGATTCCTGGGCACTGTTTCAGTGACAATTTTTACCAGAATAATTAGAACTTGAAGACCAGTTTTCTCTTCACTGAAAATATGATAAGTAATCACCTTGAGCCAACTCTCATGTAATATTGCTACAATTCCCACTGCAATAACTGTAATGCAAGTTGCATCAATGCAGCAGGAGATTATTTGACATATATAGAAGATATATAAATAGAGTTTTGAAGGGTAAATGTGTTTATCATGTCAGAAGTGAAAAAAACCCCAAAACTGTAATGAGTCAGCTGAGAGTGATATGGTCAACAGGAGAGATAAGCATGCAAATTTTGTAATTTTAGTACTATGCTAATTAAAAGAGCTTCTCAATTCTTCAGATTTTGGGGGTATTTTTTTTCCATTAGATATGAGATAGTTTGTTCTCATTGCATCTACCATTGACCATTGACCACTTTTTGGTCTCAATAGGCCCTGTCAACAACTCTGGTTGTTGGCTTGCCACAACCAGGACTATATCCATGGAACTTGTGCCTTTAGAGAGATGATGGAGCTCTGCTGCAGACCTGAAGAGGGCTTTTCAGCAGTGCCCTGCAGCTGGATACAATCTGAGGTGTCAGATCCATAGCAAAATGCAGGGACTTCTTTCCCCAAGGCCTGCTGCCTCTGCTGCCACTTCTGCTCCTGGAGGAAATCCTACAGGTGCTAAATGTGCTGATAAAATGACTAATTAATTAATCAGTGGAACTAAGCAAAGCTTTACTATGAATAATTTAGCTGACAAATATCCTCTCTTCTTTTCTGAATTTTTCATGACTGATTCATAATTATCTTGATACTTATATATTGTTCCAAAATTTACAGTGAGTTTTTGCTGAAAAAAAAAATAGATTTATGAAGAATATATTTTTTCATAAAATTGATTGACACCCTTTCCCTTGCATGGACTAAAATTCATGATATTAATTAATTTTAAAGAAAAAGTGGTTTATTTTGATTTTTTTCTGGTGTTATGATATTTGTTTTTCTTTGATCATTGAGTTTCTCCTTTCATTAATCTAGCACAGTGCATTAAGGTGTCATAGGATATACATTAACATTATACAGAGTTGTTTGAGACTGTGTGGATAACTAAATGATTGAGGAATTCTAACAAATTTTATTTTTTGAGTGCATAATTTTAATGTATTTCCCTATTCCAACTCTACTTCTCCATGATGTCCCTGTGAAGAAGTTTGGCCTTGTTTCAGCTGGTTGTCATGATAGATCCAAAGGCAACCATCATTTGAAAAAAAAAAAAAAATCCTCAGTAAAATCAGTAAAATGCACTTTCATTAATTATATCATATGCATGAGTTTAACATTCCAATTAATTTAAAATGTCCTGGCTACAGGGGACCAGGTCTGCTAGCATAGAGGAAATACAGTGGTCCAGATGCTAGATTGCAGCTATAGTGCTCACAAATTATTATACTCGTTCCTGAAGCCCACTCTATCCATGTTTAAAAGGCACAGTTTTTATGCATCTTAGGGTGCTTGTGAGTGGGCCTTGAACACTACAGCTTACAGTAGTAACTTAATCTGTGGCCCTGCAGTGAGCTCTGCACAGGCAGGAAGGAACCCATGGGGCTCCACAGGAACCCCTTCCTCCTAAACTCATGGCGGAATCAGGCCATGGATTTTAACAACCTGAGATGGAGTCTCTGTGTTTTTGCTTTGTGGCTACTTTGTACATTCTGACTACTAGGGGAAATAAATATTAAATGGCTGTATGTATGTACTGCCTATAGAAAAGAGACAAGGATGATCTGGTCTGTATACAATGGCTATACTCAGGCACACTCAAACTGTATAGTGGTTTTGGTTATAATATTCACATTGCACCCTGAAGGAAAGGAAAAAAAAAAAAAAAAAATAGGAAAAAGGATTTTGAAATCCAGACATTCTGAGTTATAGAATTGAAAAACAAGCTGGTGTTATGACAGTTTTGAAATGGGTCTGCTTTTGCCAGCCAGTTATGTGCTTTAAAGAGCCTTTAGCTGATTTATGCAGTTCTTGTCCCAAAACTGCTGTATTGTATTACTTCAATATTTTATCCCAAACCATTTAAAGAAGGTTTGATCTCACCTCAATAGTACTCAAAAAATATTAAAATCAAAGAGATTTCTTTTCAAAGAATTTATGCAAAAACAAATGCTATAGCTTTTCCTGGTCTTGAAGACTGAATTTAAAAAAAAAAAAATTAAAATATAAAAAAGAAAAAAAGGGAAAAAATTACTTATATAGCAAAAACTCCAGACAGTTATGGTAGCTGTTGCATATCCTAAAAGCTCAGAAGGGAAAAAGAGTTTTTTAAAATGTAAACTGTTGAAGTCTTAGAGCTTTCATGACAAAATAGCTTCTGGTCACAGACAAAAAGCAGAAATGAGGATTAGAAGTGTTATCACTTATCTTTTTTAATGCATTCATGTTAACTGCTACTACTTAGAGTGAGTAAACAGGAAGCTTTTCTCTGCAGTGGGACCCTTAAAAGTACAATTTAATAGTTTTGACTAGCATTTTCATATATGCCTCAGTTCTTTTCTTCTCTACTTAGCTGTGTGTTACACAAGATTTTTATGAGTTCAATATGTACAGTATCTGTTGACACTTCGTATATAAACAAAAATGATTTCATTTAGAAGCAGGGGAATTAAAGTACCCATAATGAAAAACAATTCTTCTAAAATGCTGTCAATTTGGATTGTGGAAGGAATTTCAACAATTGATCCTGTAAAAGGCAGAGAAACTTCAATTTTTACAGACATCACTGTTTTAAAGAAGCAACTCTTAGATGAAATAATGATTACTGGTTTAAAGTATATCTTTTCGTTTCCAATTCTGAGGCTCTTTCATGATGCATGAAAATGTTATTTCCTTTTCCAGCTTTGGAGAAGATAAAGGAGAGTAATTGGCTATTTTTAGTTACTAATATAACGGGTTGAAGTATGATAGCAGTCTTCCTACATGCTTGGAGCTTGTACAACCTATGTTATTGTGCTGGGTTGATCCTGGCTGGATGCCACATGCCAAGTACCAAAGCCACTCTATTACTCTGCTCCTCCGCTGAAGGGGGAGAATGAATGTAACAAAATGCTCATGGTCTGTGTGAGGAAGGCAGGGAGGATCACTCACCAGACACAGTCATGGGTAAAACAGTCTCAACTTGAGTTTTTTTAAAAATCAAATCATAGTAGGATAATGAGAAAGAAAACCAAATCTTAAAAGCACCTTCCCTCTGCCCCTCCCTTCTGCCTGGGCTTAATGTAACTCCGGAATTCTGTTCATCCTCTTCCTCTGCAGTGCACAGGTGAAAAGAATGGGGCCCGTAGTCAGTTCATAATTTTTTGTCTTTGCTGCTCTTTCCTCCTCAGGGAAGGATTGCTGACTCTCTTCTCTGGCTTCAGGATGGGGATCCTCCTATAGGTTCCCATAGTCTTTCAGGAACAAGCATGAACTTCCCACAGAGTCAAAACCTCATCTGGGCATCCAACTCTTCCACTGTGGGGTCCTCCACAGGTGGCATGTGAATATCTGCTTCATGTGGACTGCCAGGGTCTTGGGGGTGTCTCCGCTCTGGTACCTGCAACATCTCCTCTCCCTTCTTCACTGAATTTGCTGTCTGCAGAGTTGCTTCTTTCACACATTTCACTCCTCTCTTAAATCAGTTAAATGCTCCCCTTCTTAAATATGTTATCCCAGAGGTACTGCTACAGTCACTCATGGCCTCAACCTTGGCCAGTGGTGGCTCCATCTTGGAATTAGCTGGCATTGGCTCTATTGGTCATGGGGGAAGTTTGTAACAGCTTCTCCCAGAAGAATACACATCCCCCCCTTACCTTCCCTGCTACCAAAACCTAGCCTCACAAATCCATGTTTTATACATGACCATATGTTTTCTTTCAAATCTGTTCACTCAGATATATCTGCAACACTTCAGTAAAATCCTTACTGTGAAACTACTTGACTCAAAACAAAGTGCTCCTTCATTATTGCAGTCAAGATTGGGATATGAAAAAAATAAATTAGAAGAACTCAGACTGTAGGCTAATTCTTTTCTCTCCATTCTTAGTCCATAGCCCTTTTAAACAATTAAATGCACGTAATTTTGAATGGAGGTACTTACTTCAAATAAGTTGTTATGGCAGATGAGAACTATACTCTGAAACCAAAAATTTATTTCAATTCTATTCAGTTGCCTTGAAACATGAGCTCAAGGCCTTCTTAATTCAGTATCCACGGTTCAATGAAAACTATCCAAAGCGCTTCATGAGACCCCTCCAAATGGGAGACAGATGGTCCCCACTCCTGCTGCTTCTCAAACAAGTTTTCTGTCCCTCTCCTTTCCTGTAGTAGTTGAGTATTTAGCAATTATGCCCAATGGGGAAGTTCACACGGTTATGGCTACTGTATCAGAGATTCTTGACCTTGGATATGGATATTATTTGAATCTTACTTTCAGATGTTTATTTGTATTGAAAAGAGTTTCAACAATTTAAAAAGTAATCCAAATTAACAATTTTCTGATCTTTCCATATGACTCTGAGAGGTTAGGACTTATAATGACACAGAGCAATGGCATTTTTGAATTTCAGGATAGTTAAATGAAATCTTTCAGAAAGGTGGAAGTTAGATGTGAAATTTAAAAAGAAATTATCTAAACCTATTCACAGTCTGATGTTCTTAAGAGCAACCTCCAGATCCTTCTGTCAGAAAAAAATAATCTATGTATGGAAAGCAAATGAAAAGAATAAAACAAGGCCAAGAAACACAGCTCATGCGACTGTCAATTTTGAAATATTGCTCCATGTAGGAAGAAAGAAATATGATAATATTTTTATAATACTGTTTATGTCAGACCATTAACAGCATTTCACAATGGCATTCATTGACATCTACAGTAACAAACATTTTACAAATATGAGGAAGCATTCTTTTGTCTGTTTACACGTGGAATGCATATTAGTTGTTCAACAGTAGCAAAAGTCAGTAGCATAACTGGGCCTAAGAACTCAGAATTCTTAGTGCTAAAATCCAGACCATATTGTACTTCAGATTTTCTCCTTATTCTCAGAGTGAGGTTAAGAGAGATATAAGCACAGGGACCTCCAACATGAGGACTTTCTGTCTTCCCTCTCAGATACTACTTGAACGACAGTCAATGTGTTCAGACTACTAAGGTGCAGTCATGCTCCAAGTATTTCTTGGAAAAGCGAATGCAGTGCATTTGCCTCTGTGTGTGTTTGATGTGTTCTTATCATTTTACCAGGAGGATTTGAACCCCTGAGAGGATGTGCATCTGGTTTCTGTGCTTGCAGAAAGCCATAGGTTTCTAGTTTAGGTCTTGCACGTTAGACATGAAGTTTTATCAAGCACCATACCCTGAATGGTACAAGATTCATGTCTGGAAAAACATGTACTAAATTTCTGCTCAGAAGAAGTACTTGAGAACGATAGACCTTGAATGCACATAGGTGTACAGCATACTCTTTGTGCTTGCATATCAGCCTGTCCATGTGTAAAATTTCCTTTTTATCAGTTCATTTAGTTGCCTATAGTATTACTGTAAACTTCTGTGAGGCATGTAGAGTCATCTCCTTATGGTGAAATTAAGGGAAATGAGTATACCTGTGCCTTCAGTACTTTATAAGTGTTGTGTAGCCCGGGAAAAAAGGATAAGGAATTAGAAGAATAACAGATTTCTACTGTTTTTGGAAAAAACTTCTAAGTTTTGTTTGCATGCTGACAAAATATGATATAATTTCTAAGTAAAACACAAATACAGTAGTTCTGTTTTTAAATTAGGTGAAAAAAACAATTCAGACCAAGTCAGAAATTCAAGGAAGATAATTTTTATTACTCAGTTAGGTAATTTCTGCCTTTTAGAATACCGTTTCTCAGTTTCAGAGTGTTCTGTGAACATCAATCACAGTGCCAAGTCAAAATAGCTTTGAAAGGAATTGGACTTCCTGCTCTGGAGGTTTTTGAATGTATTTGTTTCATAGTTACACACTCTCTTTTTATTTTCTTGTTGACAGCAGGCCTATTTTAAATGTAAAGAATGACCTTAATGAGCTGATCTTCCTTCTTTCTGAAGGAGATTTTGGAAAATGGGAATAGCCATGATGATGCAGAGCTATAAAGCAATGTATACATAGAAAATTAATTTCACAGCATAAAACCAAAAGAATGAATGACTTTGTGATGCATTTGGGTTTCCAAACAGTTCTACTATCCAGTGACTACCTTCGCCTTTTGGACATTTGCTCCAGTTTATATGCTGCATTGTAGCATGTCTGCTTCCTAGCAGAACTCACCACGTCGATATTGCACAGAATGAGTCCCATGCTTGAAACTTGAGGTGAGGGGCTCTCTCCCTTGCAGCAGCTGCACAGAGCTGTGAGCCTCAGCTGCCTTGAATAGAGCTGATTCTTCCAGTGTGGGTCCTAAACCAATTCTTGAGTAGTTTTAGCACATCCTGGGAAGTGGATTAAATAGGGTCTTACATGATGTGTGTGTGCTTCTATTTCCTCATTGACTGTTGGCTACTAGTCTCCTTGGGCAAGGATTCAGTAGACATGGCCAAAGTGGGGAAGAGGTAAGGTCTAGCCAGTGATCCTGGATGCTCTGTCAAGCTCTGTGATGCAGTCCCATATGATCTTTCCAGTTCTGACTGTGGCTCTCCAGAAATCTCTGCATATAAATCCTGCCTGTTGTTGAATCCTACTCCTACCCTTTCCCAGCACCAGATTTTTGTCCCGCACTGCTGTACTCTTACATCACTGTTCATCCTGATCGTACAAAATTATTTGTTTTCTGACTAGAGTCTGGTTTCTGACATTGATTTAACCTAGTCCTTTAGTTTGAGATAACCCTACATAAGTCAAATGGTTGACTTGATTATTCTCTTAGCATGCTTCCTTTCTCTAGTATTTTGATTTTTTGGGGGGACTACTACCTATATTCTAGTTATTTCTTTTAACATCAGCAAATTTGCTCCATATCCATGGAGGAAGGAAGACTATCTTTGCTTCATTTTTTCACCCCCAAAAATCTGTGTTTGATATTAAGAAGTGTTTTCCAATATAAGATTAGATAATTCTTGGAATGAAATACAGACATCTCTTGGGTTGCAATTCAGGACGTAGCCAAGGGTGTATATTCTATCACCATCTCTTGGAATCAGTGTTCTTTATCTCCCACAACCCATCCCTGTCTTCTGTTAACGGGCCACTATGGCTCAGATTGTAATGCAGGATGTGACCTGGGTGTGCATTCTGTCACCATCTGTTGAGCTCAGGAGGGGCAGTGTTCTTATCTCTTCCAACACTCACCCTTGTCCAGGAAGAGATCTTCTGTTTAGTGGGCCATTGAGTGACTGATAACATTACATCAGCCCATTGTGAAACGCTCCACCCAGGGGAAGGGGCCAGGCATTTCCAACTGAATAAAAACTGGGACCCAGAACACCCTGGCAAACTTTTTTTACCAGTGGATCCCCAGAGGAAGAGCAGGTCCTTCTACACCACCACTGGTTCTTCAGAGTAGGACTCTACCCTTCTACAGGATCACTGCTTCAACAGATCCACAACTGTAACTCCCGGAGAACTGCAGCCACCATTTAATCAGACTGCTCCCAACACCCTGACTGACCAGGTGTCAGGTTGTCTCCTGATTCTGTCAGTATTTTTGTACTACTGCATTTTATTTAAATTTTCCTATTAAGTTGTAGCTAGTTTTGTTTTTCTTTCTTGCTAGTATCGTCATATCTTTGTCTGAGAGCCTCTCAATTTCAAGATTAAAATAATTAGAAGGGAGGAGGCTATATTTTCTATTCCAAGGGAGGTTTCTGCCTTCCTTAGCAGACACCTTTGTCTTTTAAAACCAAGACAAGGTCATAAAGGGTTTCTAGAACAAAGAATGCAAAGGTCTAGCCACTCTTGGTCTTCCACCAAAGCAGAGAAATGGACTACCTGCCTCGGTCACCTCCATACTGACATTTCAGCGATTATTTTCAATATATCATGTTTAACCCTTTTGTACCTGAGGGCACATCTTTCTATATTGTTAAGCAGTAATGGAAAAAAAGAGACAGTGATGTATGAATGATATCACAAAATTACTCTATCATCTAAAACGGAAGCAAATACACTTTTAGACATATGCTGCTTCTCACCTACTTGAGGACATACTGATGAGGATATCAGGTTTTATTGTTATTTTGCATGCACTTATTTTAAAAGAGGAAAGATTATCTAGAAACTGTAAAGCACAAGGAAAGCCATAGAAAATAATGTAAGTGAGTCATATTACTCCATGTATACACATACCCTTTCCATCGACAATCGACCCTGGATCTGAGTCAGCTATGGTCTGGAAGCCATTTAGCTGCATTCCCATCCAACTTGAACTAACATGCCCTTCTGTTGGTGTCATCCTAATGCAATGGGCTTTCCAGAACAGAGCTAGTTTGTATTGTTTGGCCATAATGCTGTGCCAGAGGAATTGGGTTTTGCATCTAATCAACAGAAATGTGCTCTAAATCACAGTCACTGAATTTTAATTCCTCACACATTTTGTAATACCTTGAGCCAATTTGAGCCTGATATACAAAATGGTGATCATCCAATACCCAAGAAGTGTTGGAACATAAAAAAGTAAAGTCTCCATCCCATTAGATTTCCTATATGAGCAGAACAAACAGTACATTTCTTAATAACATTAGGTTAATTAGTGTTTACAAACACTGCAAAAATAATCAAATGGCTAGCACTGTGTGTGAATTGTACCTTCATAATGAAGTGTAATTAAAAGTTATCGTTATTTCTATGTAAACATGTTGGATTTTTCTGTTTCTCAAAAACAAAGAAAAGGGTTTGTTTTCATTTGTATTTGCTGTTTTACTCTTCTGAGTTGTTTTTATTCTGGATAGGATACAGAATAATAATTTTGCTATCTCTCAGCTGATTATGTTAGAAAGGAACTTTTTTCCATTAATTGCATATACACACAGGGTGTAAACAATTCTGTCTACACTTTTAATTAAAAACGCGGTATGCAAAAAATGACAAAACATTTCCCCAAAAGCCAGAAGTCTTTGCTTTCACAGGTACAATCAGACACAGGCTCTGAATTTGAAAAACTTCTATTTTTTTAGAATGATATAATTTCATTTCAACCACAGAAATTTTCCTGAAACAAAAAGGGAACACAAATGTAGACAAGCCATTCCTATAGCATAAAAAGATAGCTAGAAGTGGAAAGATAAACACTCATAGCCCTAAGTGGAGGCATCTCCAGCAGGTTCTCACTGGTGCCCTGGAATGAGATGTTAACCACAAGGGACATGCTGATGCCTATACAACCTGATACTGGTGTGATTAGAGGACACCCAGCATCTTGCAGGATTAGCTATAATGTATTATATGGTGCTTTTTGTTCATCAAACAGCAGCTGCTAAGAGATGCAGCCTTCAAGGGCACACAGCTGATCCCACCTGTTACATTTCACATCTCTATGTAGTTAATGGCCTAGATGTGCTGTATCTTGGTGAAATTTTATGATTTGTCTGTGCCAGACTCCAGGCAGAATGCTTTGCATCCATTTTTATTGAATTTGCAATGAATGTTTATATGGGATTTTCCTTTTAAAATACACAGTACCGAAAATGTGATTGCGTGTAGAGCAGAAACAATTTTCTTCCACCACAGTTCATTCTTGAAGAGTGTGTTGCAATTACTTGGAGATGCTTTGCAGAATTCTCTCTAATGTCTTTTTCCATAGTTTATCTTCACTTATGTTTACTATAGCTGTTCACAGTTTTAAAGGTTTGTTCAATATGCAAAGCATTTTGACATACAATAATGAATTAATTCATACAATTACATGTAATGTTTTAAAAGAATCCTAAAATTAAATGTGACCACTGCTAAAAGATGTAATGCAGAAGCATAAAATATGTATGAAATTATGTAAATACACTGGAAAACGTCTTCCAGCTAAACTTGTCTACCAGTTTTCTGAAGGCTTGCCAAGCTTGAAATAAAAGCCACATTGAGCAGAATGTTTAGACATCTGGATACCTTTCCTTTAAATTCCAGGAAAATATTCTGTATCTAGTTTGAACTACAGCTACCTAAGTCGCTATTTCCACTACAGTCAAAATAGTTATTCTTTGTAATTTCCTGTTTGTCATATTACTTCTTTTCAGCCAGCTGATCAAAGATACTCTCAATATTTTTGTAACTGTTTTTCCTGTCTAATTTTCTAGTTAGTATTTTTACAGGCTCAAGATTGCAAGCCAACCTTTTTTTTTTTTATTTTGACCTCTTCAGGCTTTCTGTCTTCAGACTTTGGACTTTATTCCACTGCTGGTGCTGTGCAATTTATTAAAATAATTGAACACTGCAAAAAATATTAACAAAGTTCAGCAGTTCACCAAATTTAATGCTGAAAATTATTTCTGCAGTCATGTTCATGTCACAGGAAATTCTTTGAATACTGCATCTCTTTCAGGCAATTTTAACCAGTAATAAAGCCAGGAGGCAGGTCTTGTACCACTCTCTAGTACTTCTCTTTTAAAGGTGGCTAAACAGGCTGCCCAAAAAAACCCCAAATTAATTATGTTTAATTGTACAACAAATACTTGATCTTATTGAAACTTCACTAAAAATCTTCCAGACTGGGATTAGGTTTTGTTTACCTTTATTTAATTTACATCAAAAAAGCACAAACAAGTTTGCTAGTTCAGCACTCCTACTACAAGGTATCACAGAGATTTCTTTGGTTCTACACTTCCTGCAAATCGGAAACCACACTTGATGAAAATAAGTAAGATATAATAGCAAAATTATGAAGATTAATGTGTTTTTACCCCTCATACACTGCTTTCCTACATATCAAGTATACATCAGCAAAAAAATGAACTATAAATTCTTCACTAAATTATGCACAGTTTCCAGATACAGAAATACAGAATACAGAATACAGAATACAGGATACAGAATACAGAAATGAGCTATGTTAACTGTCAGTGCCCCCTGCAAAACATTTCCTAGTAGAAGAGGTACAGTTTCTCATTTTGAATCTTTTTTTCTTAGCAGAGAAGTAAATCTATCACAAAATATGTGAAATCAAGTGAAAATTTCATTTAGGTAGAAACTTCTCAAATGAGTAGAGTATTATTTATTGACATATTTGTTTGTTTGAATTCACCTTTTGCACACCACTCTGTGAGCTGGAAACCAGTACACTGCATTACATTTGAAAGTAATATATAAAATTTAATTTTTGCTAAAAAATCATATACAAAAAAGGGTTACCTTTACCTTGAACTTGAAGGTCTATATCCAAAATTAAATTTGTAAAGGTATTCACTCTCTTGATTTGGCTTTCCTTGCATAAAAACATATTTTAACTCCACATGCTAGAGATGTACCTGTGAGTTACGTAGCTCAGATCCATTCTAGTGAACACACACTAGTGCAGCTTTGGAAGTCCAAAATGATGAGTGATCACCACTCAAGTGAAAAATCATTCTGACATAGGACAGGTTTCTATGGATATATCTTTGCTGTGTGAACAGGGCCTCAGTAGAGGTCAGCGAGGGTCTTTATTTCACTGCACAGAACATGCTACAGGATTGTGAAACTATCCCTGGAGTCCTTATAGCTACCTAATCCCGGTGTGTCCTAGACTTCAGAGAATGACTCACTCGGGTGAGGTAGCTCTGTGATGCAGACACACACTCGTTCTAGTAGTGTTGACTCACTCTTACCCAATTTGAATATGGCAAAAATGGCTCGGCATGGTTATAACCCTTGCTAGAAAAATGCTATCAACAATTAATGTGCCGTATACAGTGCAAGATTACAATGTGATTTTTTATTTTAAAAGTTACTTTGCACTAAAAATAGAAGGGAGCAAAGCACAGAGAATCTTGCACCATAAGGATCTCCCTGATGAGATTTAATGGTCTTGATTCACTTACAAACAGGAGGAGCTGATGTCTCTTTTACTGCATACAGCATATTTGCAAATGTGATTGACAAGCTTAGAAGAAAGTACAGCAGTTAGCAACTAAGCATAAATTCTCTTTTTAGTTAGAAACTGTCTATTTAGAAATAGTTATCAGGTGATAGAAAAAGTAAATTACTTGTGGGTGATGGAGTTGTCTGACCTACCAATTAACAAAGAAAATCAGGTCAGATGTACAGCATGTAAATTAATTACCTGAATATGACTAGCTGACATTTGACAAAATAGCATGTCACATTGATAGGGAATCCAATGCTGTCAACAAGGCTGTAGATGTTAACAGAAAAAAAAAAAAAAAGCTCAGAAATAAACACAGTAAATGTAAAGACAAGCAGAGACAAGTAGAGCAGGAGGGAGAAGTTTGCTTAAGATCACTACTGTTTCTTTTCTTGATCAGTAGTGTCAAAAATATATATAATGTAGGAACAAAAGCACAAGATTTAATGCAACTACAACCATTTCAAGTCAGGGTTCTTCTAATAGCATTATCTGAGTTGTGTTGTATGTATATTGTGGCTTATTTGTTGTACGTATGGTGGTTTATTTTGTCCTTTTCTGCTGTCATATACTGGATGAGGAGCATGGACGTCATAGTTGTAGTAGAGGAATAAATTAAAATTTTAAATCTTGATCTGTCATTATTATGGAGTTGATTTTCTTGTGGTCTCTATTTCTGTTGGGTTGGTCAGGGGAAAATCCTTATTTTGTTGTCAGGAATTACAGTGAGTACTGAAGTGCTTGATGCACTTATAGAAATTCTTTAAAATCCCTCTGAGTCTGGGGGTTGTCAGTGGGGTTTTTTTTTCTCATAGAAACAGATGAAAATGTGTTAATTTCAATGAGCAAGTGACATATGAGTCAAAATGACCTGCTTGAGGTCACAGTAACAAGCTCAAGCAGTGTTATTTAAACTAAATTCAAACCACATCACCAACACTAAAGCCAGAGTTATCTACTTGGGTCAAAATAGGGCCACAATGCTTTGCTCCTGTGGTCACTTATATATTTGGATTATGGCAGCTGGTTCTTTTCCCTCTGTTTTCTTCAAAGACTGGAGGTATGTGCCTTCTCCCTTTCCAAATGTTGCTCAGTTTGAAAAGCAGCACAGTTGATCCCAAAGTATTTCGTCCACAACATTTTGCATATTTGCTTAAGAGGGAAGACCAGAAGATAAAGAGAGCAAAAGAATTTTAAATCCTGGAGAAGCCAAGCTGTTCTTCAGAAGTTATATCATGTTGGCCCTGGGGCACCCTGAGCAGCAGCCCTGGCACATGGCAAGATGGCAGCACGTACCAGGATATGCTTCTGACAGCCAGTGCTAGCTGATCTGATTCAACAGAGAAAGCCAGCAGAAACAACTATTGCCCATGATTATGTGTCTGATTCTGTCAGGAGAAGAGGTGTCAACTGGGTCTTTTTTTTTTAGGTTTGGTTTTTTTTCATCCTTTTCCATTATGTTTCAGAGATTTGTTCCAGACTAGTAGCCTATGGGCTGGGGAGATGAGAATTCAGTCAGATATAGAGCACACAAAAAAGTGTGACAAATTGCAATGACAAGGTTGTGTTAGTAGCTTATGATCTAGTGAAATGAAATCCTGAACCAGGGAACACAGAGAGTGGTGTGCTAAGGGCTATAGGCATCCAAGCTCAGAGAGGGGGGGAAAGATTGTGCAGCAGGGGTAGGAGTACTGAGCCAGTAAAATCACCACTGACATTACTGCCAGCCTGTAACACGCTGCTCATCAACAAATTAAGTCATTTTTCTTGCACTCCATATCAAGGAGAGAGTGATGCAGTTGGTATTTAAACATCATGAAATATGTTATTAGACATGCACAGCTGGAAGTAAAGAAGTACAATGTTTTGGTCAGAAGCTTTCAAGCCTGCTGGCTGAAACATTTAACATTTTACTTCCATCTGTGTATGTCTTACAGAACTGGCTTGAACTTAATACACACTGGAACATACAAGAACTTTGGGGGTAGCCCTCACTTTAAAAAAATATTCTATCCATGCTAACCCTCCAATTTTTTTTCTGTATAATAATCATGAAAGGAATTTTTCATAATCTTTGTAGAAATATTAAGCTAGTATTCATCACTATTCATCATTTCCTCTTAGCTAGTAACCAAAACACTTCTGGTACTAATCATTATTGTGTCTGAGCATCTTAGGGGCAGAGCACCTCCTTAGATTTATCCTTGCAACCAGTCAGACCCCATTTTTCAGATGGGGAATTGAGACATGCAGTTGACTAAAAAGTTTAGTAAAGTTCCTTTACTCTGTGATTAACCCAAGAATAGGACCCATGCTTCTTCCAATGCTCTCTCACCTAAGCTAATCCTCCTAAATTTCCAAGACCTAAGGGAGAAACAATTGTAAAAGCAAAACAATCTGAATCACTAAGTATACCCTGCCCAGAAAATACCTTACAGGGGTATTACAGATCCCTGGTAATTACTGATGCTTTTTTTTTTTTTTTTTTTTTTTTTTTTTTTTTTTTTTTTTTGGCCTGAGAATTTTTCTGTGCTTTGCACTGTATTAACATGAACAAAGGCAAGATTCCTGCTTTAACATGCACTTCTTTGCCATTTGTTATTATCCAGTCTATCCACTTGCCAACTTTTACAGACTCCCAGAAAAGAAATCTTGATAATTCTGTTAATGATCCAATCCCCAAAATAATGATGGATTTATTAAATTCTAATAACTTTTTTGAACAAATCTCTTTTCTCTATGCTTTCAAGACATATCTTAAGCCTATCTTCCTGAACTTTGGCTTATTACATTTGCTGTTTTAATGATTAAATGATCATACTTAACTGAACAAAATTTCCAAAATGTAATGTCACCTCACAGGTATTGATTTTTCTTTTCAAGACTGAATATAGAATAAGGCATCAGTATTCATATTTTGATAAACATACATGTATGTCCCAGTAGAAAAGTAAAATCACAGTAATAACATTGCATACTCTTACAAAACTTCTTCATTCTGCTTTCTGAATTTATTTCCATATCTGAAACTAGAGTACCCATTAAAATTTTACATGAATACTCATTTTTTATGCTACCCCTCAGAATTTAAGCCCTATCTATACATGTATGCCAAAATGGAAGTTCTTAGGGGAAAAATTGGCATCTGAATAAAATACACCTTTGCTATTTGAATTGTTTAGCAAAAAAATGTAGAACGTATTTTCTTGGCAATCAAGAGGGTACCGAGTTTCTGACTTGAAGAAGTGATGCAGAAAGAACTCTTATCAAAAAGCATATGAGGACCTGACATGATTAGCCTAATAATTACAGTCCTGGGGAGAAAATGCTAGGTAATAGAATACTACAGTCCTGGACAGAAAATGCCAGGTGATTGTGTACCTTTTAATAAGGGAGAGAAATGTTCTAATCAAACTGGAATCAATAATTGGAAAATGAAGCCACCCACCTCCAAATTGGAACTAAGGCACAGATTTTAAACAGCAAGAATAACTAACATTCTCCATCTGCTCATCTTGAGTTTTTTGAAACAAGCTGTACTCAGGGAGAAAATATCATACTTTCTATGAGGGCAGCTGGGTAGAAACCTGAGACTAGATAAGCTAAAGATTTTTTACAGGTTGCAAAATCCTCATTAAGGAGGTGCTGTCCCTTAGCTAACAGAAACAGTGATATTAACACAGGAAATTAAAGAGCAGCCCAGGATTTCCAGTACACAAAAATGTCTTTTCGTGTAGCTAATGCTAAAGGTTCCCCTATCAGTAGTCATGGTACTAAAAACAGAGATTGGGAGGATTACCTCCATCTATCATACGTTCATGAAGCAAAATCAAATATTTGAGCTTAGAATTAATCCTAACACAGAGAAAGTGAAAATACGGAGAGATTGTTAACAGGAATGCTTCTCGGTAGCTAAAGAATCAGCACATAATTTGTGTTTCATAATTTCCAATTTTAGATTCAAATTTAGAATACTCATTTAGAAAAAGAAAAACTCTTCTATCCTTACACCCTGAGGATGAGTCCTCTGTCCATACAGAAAAGGACTGTGTCCTTTTAAATATGTCAAAATTGTCTAATCAAAATTCCAGTCAAAAGTTTTCCTAAAATCAGCTCAGGTTCTGGGGTTAGATAAAAGCAGAATAAAAAAGTAAATGAAAGTTTGATAATTTTCCAGCGTGAGATAGAAATCTGAACTAAGTTACAATAAAATCTCTCCAAGAGTGATAAGGTGCAGAATGCCAGCTGATTTTTTCTGCTTTGATGTAGAGCTAACCTTACCAGGTCTGTGGGAAGAGAAAGGGGATCCAAACTTGAACACAGCAATTCTGACATTCATAATAGGTGAGTGTAAACATGCTCTTGTAAATGAGGTTATAAACACACATTTCTGGCAGATTCTTTATGTAAATTTGAAAAGAAACTTTCATGCTAACTGCATTGTACATATTTTAAAGAGTACTTCACACTGCCTGATTTACAAGTTGAATTTGGATATTTTGTTCAAGGTAATTCCTTCCTGGAAGAAAAAATAGTGCAGTTAAGAACATTTTTAGTTTTATTTTAATTTAAATGTGTGTCAGTTATTAAACCACAAAAGTCAGGGTTAGTTTGCCTTTGACTTTAGTACATTTTTTCTGAGGCTCCTGGTAATTAAGGACTGTGAACATCAACTGGACTGCAAAGACTTGAGGGAGCAGTCTGTCTTACCAAGAAGAACTGGAAAGTAGCCAACTGACCAGTTCAAGGAAGGTCATGTAACCAAACTGTGCATATGTCAGGTCTGCTGATGGGTGTAGGGAAAACATGGGGTATTATATAGTGATGCCAAATTGGATGTAATATCAGATGAGGAGAGAGAAGAGGTTAAAGAAATTACCACAGAAAGTTACTTTGTTTCAATTCATACTGACATCAGGAGCTTTATTAATTTTGAACTGTAAAATTGTGATATTATTTACTTCAGCTTCTGTTCTGTGAACTCTTTACTTCTGCATTTTAGATCTATTAGTTTAATAAGTTAAGCATCTTACATAAAAAGCATGTAGTTCTTTCAAATTTTGTCTTTAAAAGAGATGTCTTTGGCAAAGGAGATGTAAACAAGATGTTCCTTGGTTTAGGTTTTATAAGAGATCTGGGGAGCATTTTCTCAAGAAAACAACCTTGGAATAAAGTTCTAAAATATTTGTTTTCCCCAAAAATACCAAGAAATCAGGATTAAAAGATGTCAAACCAGGTTTTCATAGTGTCATGTATTAACTCATTCACCAAATCCTTTTTCTCTGAAAAAAAAAAAAAAAAAAAAAAAAAAAATTGTTTTTCCTATTAATTCTGGATCCAAGCCTTAGCATCTATTTTCCCCTCTTAATTTTCTACTCTCACTATTTTGTCATTTTTATTGTCACTGTATAAGAAAGAGCCTGATCAACAAATAGGTTCATTTTTTCCACAATTGTAGAATACAGGAAACTTCTGTTTTGTATGAACGAACAGATTTGTCTACAAAAAGAAATTTGTGGTTTCCAGGTATTAATGTCTGCATGGAATCTAATGTACTTCAGTTTTTATCACAACTAAACAGATAAAATAGTTAACTGTAAAGCAAATTTCACTACTCTCCCGGTCTAGATTTCACTATGTGCAATGCAGAGAATAAGGCAATTTATTATACATATAATTTATCTTTTAATGTACATGGTCTATATGTTCCAGTTAATGTTTACCATTACCCTGCTCTAGTTATCAAGTAAAACAGTGAATAGAATCAGCTTGCTGTATACTTTTACACTATAAATTACACTTGAGGACTCTTTTTCACTAACCTACACAAAAGTATAAGCCCTCAAAAGTGAAAACATGAAATGGATTCTATAAATGGGCTTCTAATATATAAAAGGATGCATATTGCCTGAAAAGCTTGGGCTTGCAGGGAAAATATCTTTCAAGAATGTGATAAAGTCTTTAGAATTAGCTCATGGGCAAAGAGGAATTAGCTCATGGGCTACGTTTCTTACAATTCTTCCCATGAAATCCTCTCCAAATGTCATTGCAAAGCTTTGAGACTTTAGTTGCATTTAGTTCACGTGACTTTAGTAGGCCGTTCTGTGTCTCAACCAAGTCTTTAAGTGTCCATATCTTGGACATGTGATGTGGGACAGGGACTGTATGGTAAGAGGCAGTTCTTGGGACCAAAGGCAAGGCTACAGTTTCAGACCCTGTCTAGAGAAGAGCTCAAATTCAAAGAGCTCTGAGTACTGCAGCACTAGCAGAGCTCTGGTGTCAGATGCAACCAGCTGGTGAGCCCATCAGCTGTGCCTGGCCCTGGGCCATGGCATGGCACTGGGAATGTCTCAGTTGTCAGATGTCTAGAGCATGAGGTCTGACAGATCTTCTCCTGTGAGATGATACTGTTTCATACTCCAGAGATCTATCTTGCATCCATTACAATCTGAATTTATTTATTCATCCATTTATGCATTTTCTGACTCTGACTTCAGTGGAATCAGAGTTGGACATTAATTTCTCATCTGAAGTATTCCAATGAGAGCTCCTAAGTGTACCTCCTTTTCCACTGTTCAAGTAAGATGTTACTTATTAAGAAACTGGGAATATATACTTCATCAGACAGAACTGGACATGGTAGGAATTGTAGGATGGCAGGATGTCTAGAGTCTCTTTCCTCCCTATCTATTGTCTAAGGCTGCCAAACTCAATAGCCAGTAAAAACAAGATATTAAAATGCTATCACTGACTTAGAAGTACTATCATATCCATACAGTGCACTGTTTGCACAAGCTTGTTTTGCACAGATGGAAGAATCAAAGAATCCAGTAATAATGGAAAATCATCTGGGAGAAAGGGAGGAAACTGAGGCACAAAAGAAAAGAAGATCCTCTGCTAGGAAGCAGAGAGAAGTTGGATTCAGTTTTAAGTAACCACAGCTCCTTGGTAGACAAAAAATAGACCAGGCTAATTCCTTCCTCTCCCTGTGCACAGTTAGGCATTCAGAGACACAAAGGAACCTGAAATAACTTCCTTACCAGAGTTTTTAAAAGGTGAAACAGATAAAATTCCCCTGTGTCCTTTTTTGTCCCTGCACTCTTCTTGGTCAAAGTACTATCGAAGAAAATGACTACTTGGTCCATGGAACAATCACAGTCCACTTCTCTTTTTAAGAATTACATGAGTAGATAAATTGAGGCAGGGAATGACTAAGACTTTAATTTGCTCTTTAATGAGCTACCTAAGAGTCTGGACTGCAACAGAGTTTCCTGTTGTATTAGGGACTCAGCATCATATGCACAATACCTATGCATCATCCTTTTTAGAAGAGACAGAAAGCTTGTTGGGATTGCTGTATCTTAAACCTTAAGGGAGAACAGACCTGTTGTGGAAAGGACTGGAGCTCTGCTGTCCCTCCAATTGTTCATATACACCATTGCTTCAGTCTGTATATAATTTTGCCCATTTTATTTGGCGGAGTATTAAACTTCTGAGTGTCCTACTTGGGCTTGTTGAAGCTTATGCTGGTTTTTTCTTCATAAAGCACCAGCTGCAGCTCAGAAAACCAATGCTTGCCTTCATGGTCAGAGTGGCAATTGATAAGCTCCTAAAAATATCCAGATATCCTACAAATGGCAGTGCAGGCATGATATGCAGGAAGAGTGCTGTGAGAAAAAACTGGAATGTATCAAGCTCCACCCAGAGAAAACATACTTTTCCTCAGCCAATGAATTGAGAGCTTAAGGGTAAGAAACAAGCAACAGGTTTACATATGTAACCCTGTTGTGAGTGTTAACTAGATGCCACCTGATCAGGAGGAAGAAGTGGATGAAGCTTTCTCTGGACAGCTAGAAATATCCTCATGGTTATGGGCCCTTTTTCTCCTGGAGGACTTCAAGCACCTTTCTCTTTCTTGGAGAGACCGCACAGCTCAGCACACACAGTCCTGGAAGTTCCTGCAGAGATTTTTGATGTAAGTGGTGGAGGAATCAACAAGGAGAAATTTGTTCCTGGACATCATATTAATAAACCAGGCGGGATTGCTTAAAGACATGAGGGTTGGGGACAGCCTTGGCTACAGTGACCATGACATGGTGGAACTCGGGATCTGCATGAATGAAGCAAAGCAGTAAACAGAAGTAGAACCCTAAACTTCAGGAGAGCTGAAGTTTGGCCTCTCCAAAGACCCACTTAGAGGAGTCCCATGGCTTAGAGCTCTAGAAAAGAAGAGGACCTAAGGTGGCTGGCCAATATTCAAGAGTAATTTTCTTTGAACTCAACACCAGTGTATCCCCATGATCAAGAAATCAGGGAAAGGTGATAGGGCATCTGCACGTATGAGCAGGGAGCTTTGAGTAATACTCAAATTGAGGAAAGAAATTTATGGGATGTGGAAGAAGGGACAAGCCACGTAGAAGAACTATGGGAGCATCATCAGAGCATACAGGGAGATGAATAGGAAGGCCAAGACCCACTTGGAATTGAGTCTGTCAAGGTATATCAAGGACAAGAAGGGCTTCTACAAGTATATCAGCAGCAAAAATAAGATTAGGGAAAATGTAGGGCTGATGCTAAATCAGATGGGTGTCCTTGTGACAGAAGACACAGAGAAGTTGGAAGCACTGAATGCCTTCTTTGCCTCAGTCTGTACTGCTGAGGATGATTTTCAGGAGTCCAAGACCCCTGAGACAAGAGAAGAGAGCTGAAGAAAAGAAGATTTCCCTTTGGTCATAGAGGATTTGGTTAGAGATCAGCTAGACAGACTTAAAACCTGTAAATCCATGAGCCATGATGGGATGCGTCCAGAGGTGCTGAAGGAGTTGGCAGATACTGTTGCTTAAGCCACAATCTGCCATCTTTGAAGAATCATAAAGAATGGGAGAAATGCCCATTGACTGGAGGGAGGACAATGTTGCTTCCATCTTCAAAAAGGTCAAGAACAAGGTCCCAGGAAACTATTGCCAGTCAGCCTCACATCCAACCCAGGAAAGGAGATGGAAAAGATAATTTTGGAGGTTGTCATCATCAAGCATAAAGAAAAAAGGAAAGTCACCATGAGTGGTCAGCATGGATTCACCAAGGGGAAATCATGCTTGACCAATCTGATGGCCTTCTACAATGACATGGCAGGATGGATCAACAAGGGGGGAGCAGAGGTTGTTGTCTCCTTCAACCTGAGCGAAGTTTTTGACACTGTCTCCCATAACATCCTTCTAGGTAAGCTCAGGAAATGTGCTGGATGATGGACAGTGAGGTGGATCAAGAGCTGGCCAAATGGCAGAGCTCAAAGCATCATGTTCAGCAAAACAGAATCCACTTGGGGGTCTGTAATCAGTGGTGTTCCTCAGGGATCAATACCGGATCCGGCCTTGCTCAGCCTGTTTATCAATGACCTGTAATCAGGTACAGAATATACCCTCAGCAGGTTTGCTGAGGATATCAAACTGGAGGAGTGGCTGATACACCTGAAGGCTGTGCTGACATTCAGCAGCACCTTGACAGGCTGTAGGACTGAGCAGAGAGAAACTCAGTGAGGTTTAACGAGGGCAGATGTTTAGGACTGCACCCAAACAGGGTGCAGGAGAGGAGCAACCCCAAGTACCAGCACAGGCTGGGGGCTGACCAGAGAGAGAGCAGCTCTGTGGAGAAGGGCCTGAGAGGCTTGGGTGACAAGTTAACCACCAGCTGGAAGTGTGTCCTTGTGGCCAGGAGGGCTAGTGGCATCCTGGGGTGCCTCAGGAGGACTGTGGCCAGCAGGTCAAGGGTTCTTTCCCCTCTGCTCAGCCCCAGAGAGGCCACATCTGGAGTGCTGTGGCCACTTCTGGGCTCCTCAGTACAGGGAAGACAAGGAGCTACTGGAGAGGGTCTGACAGAGGCCACAAGGGTCATCAGGGATCTGGAGCTTCTCTTATGAAGAGAGCTGTAGGAGCTGGGCCTGTTTAGTCTGGAGAAGACTGAGTGTAATCACATCAGTAAATATCAAGACCTCAAAGGTGGGTGTCAAGAGGATGGTGCCAGATTGTTTTCAGTGGTGCCCAGTGACAGGAAGAGTAATGGCTGTAAATTAAAACACAAGAAGTTCTACTCCAACATGAGGATGAACCTCTTTACACTGAGGGAGGCAGAGAACAGGGAACAGGCTGCCCAGGGAGGTCATGGAGTATCCCTTTCTAGAGACATTCAAAACCCACCTGTGTTCCTGTGTAACCTTCTCCATCTAACCCTGCCTTGACAGAGGGTTGGACTAGATCTCCAGAAGTTCTTTCCAACCCTAACAACTCTGTGATTCTGTTATCTCCTGGGCATGTGTGAGAGGATCTCAAGCTTGATTACTTAACAGAATTAAGAAAAAAATTGGTTCCCTCAAATACAAAATTTTCATACAGCATTCATAAACTTTCCAAGCTCTGATAAGAATGGAAATCTGATAGTGAATATTTATATCCATATCAAGCTGCTCATTCCAAGAGACTAATTTTTCTGTATAGAGAAAATAATTAGTTAAAAGAATGAAATACAGCTACTACTGCAAGAGAGTGCAAGAAATGTGCAATTCTACACAATAGTTGAGGACAGGCAGTAAAGAAGGATATTATGCCCAGCTGAAAAAGTGCTCTCTGATTCATGAATATAGTTAAATTGTGTTCCCTTTATGTGGCCTTGGTTTCCCTATCCAAGCAGCTGATGCAAGATAGTGAAATTCTGCCTTCACTTTTAATCACAAAGGCACTTTAGTTTTAATCAGAAATGCACCTTATTTTTTTTAACAAAAACTAAGAAAGCATTTACATTTTCAAAATGCACTGTTTTTATTGCAAAAAAAATTGGTTAATCATATACTTTGTTGTTAGACCACTTTCATTTTTAAAGTGTTTCTAAGAAAGTGTTTGAATTTTAGTTTAGGGTGCAAGAACACATAAATCTGCAGCCATGGTGGTGCTCAGGGTGAGGTTTGGTACAGGAAGAACCTGCTTTTAGCAGAAGTTCAAGCTGGAGGTAAAGATCACCCTAGCTTTTAGCAGCTGTTATCCAATCATAGAGCAGGCTTTTCTTAGCCCATGTTAATAATTATTATTTAAGCATGACAACCTCAGATAATTTTGCTTCCTTGCACTAAATCTTCCTTGGATCTTGTGATACAGCAGCTCCTGTATCTGGGTCGTTTTTCATTGTTATACAGCATAATGCCACTGAAGGATTAAGATGATATTAGCAAATGCATTATGAAGCCACAAGTAATCAAGCTTAATGTAGAGTGAGATTTGGAAGTGGAAAATATTCAGACTAAGATGTTAGCAGTGTGTTATGGAAATGTTTTAATCTCTGATTATAAGTAGCTAATATATGCTGAATTTTAACATCAGTGTGCAACTTCGATTAGAATCTCCTAAATACATAATCCCCATAGCAATCCTACTAAAAAATGGGAGCTTAATTGTTGCCTTACAGTCTAGTACCTTTCACCTTCACATAATGCTACCATGATGGCTTTTCAAAACAGCCAGAAAGGAAGGAGTAGAAGAAAGAGAGAAGAAAACCAACCAGAAGAATTTGTCGGCAAGACACTTTAACATTCGTTTCAAAAGTCATAGATTACAATTTAAAATGGAAGTCCCCTTTTGAACAAAGAAGGAAAGGTTATGAGAAAATACGGTTTGAAATTATTCATGTGTAAAGCCATACATGATTGCATCTGTCCTATAGCTCCCCCAAATGCACCAAATGGATATTGCTGAAACCTCATGGAAATAAGTGCAAGAGATTTGACTACAGTGACTGTCATTACTGCTTAGGATGCTGGTTGATGTGTCTCAAATGGAATATCTGCTTTTCTCATGCAAGCAGACTTTATAGACTGTGTGTCAGATGGGCTATATGTGTTCTGCCCAGATAACCCTAGAAACATGTAACAGTCATGCAAATTATAATTCTAGAAAAAAGAAATAAAGTAAATTGACGATGGATAGTTCGCTTTCTTCCTTTATCTTGCTCTCTCATATAAGCATCCAAGTGTAATGATTGTGAACTCAAAGAATTTCTGTTTCAATGCACTTTATCTTTGCAGGCAATGAAGTTAGTGGGTTCAGCTTTAGTTCTTTATGGGATTTTTTGTTGTTTTGATTTTTTTTTTTTTCTCTCAGGAAGGACTACTTTAAAATGGTGTAGTTATTATCTCTTTTCTAGGATCAAAGTTTCTGTCTTTGCAGATATTTACTCAGTGTTACATCAGAGCAGGAAGCAACTGACTGAAAACACTGAAGCAGTAAACAAAACCTTTAACTTGCCTGGAAAAGCACTGAAGCACGTGAGACACTACATTTATTATAACAAACATGCTCATACCTTGATCAGATATTGTTAATAACAGCAGACCACTTCTGTAATTTACATGTTGGTCTTGTCAGAACAAAAAAAATGCTCAATATAACTTCCCGCCGCCACTTGTACTTCAAGGCCTTTTTTGCATCAAACGAATCAGCCCTTTTATTAAATTACCATCTCTGGGATTCTCAGAGAAATATCTTGTTCTTCCTTTATACAGTTTTTCAGAGTCAGGGTGCTGATGGCACTCAGAAACCTCTTGCTATCTTTAGAAATTATTTCTTCTTTCTTGATTCTGTATGTCAGAATTGATTCTCAAATATATTTATCTACATTTTGTTAATTGTAATTTAAAATCGTATTCTAAAGGGTATACATTTAGACTATAGTAATTTTGAAGGCGAGCAGTTATTTCATTGGGTTGTCACTCCTTCCAGAAATCAAACCCTCCCTGTCATATATAAATAGATTGCTTGATATACATGCAATATCCTGTCGGTGTCATGCACTCTTTTCTTTAATCTGACTGACATAGCACATAATAAAATGCTCACTTCAATATATGTCTGTTGCATTTTGCCTAATTCTGGGCTTAGTTTAATATTAGTCATGAATATTTCCTACAACTGAATATGAATTTGAATATATAAAAGGCACATTTTATGTTCATGCTGCTGCACTTGCTTCTCCCATATATTTTATTGCTTTCCTTGCTTGTGATGAATTAAGCCATCTGAAGAAAAGAAGAACTGGAAGCAACAGGGACATTGAGCCTGTTATCTTTATCCACAAGCCAGGTGTAGCATGTGAGAGGGATTGTTGCATTCTTTGCACTTTATTTTCCATAAGTAACTCACAGCTCTAAGCTGGAGGGAGCCAGTGGCCATGGCAAGAGGAAATACAAAATTCCAGCATATTAAATCTCAGACTTTTTTCATATAAAAGTACTTGATCACACTATACCAGCCATTTTATTCAATATAATTCATATGGATTGTTTTCCAGGGGAGGCAGAAATTGGATTGACATTTTGTTTCAGTTCTGTTCTGCTGCACATCTAAGGAAATATCTTCTTTGGGTAAAAAGCCCTGGATGCTTAGGTGTTGGTGTGGGTTTCTTTATAAGTGCAAATTACTATAATGAACAGAAAAATGTTGTGACTTTTAAAATATTCCTGCCAAGACACACATGCAGGTTTCCTTTAAGGAAGATTCAGTTGTGGACAGCTCATGCAGAAATCTTAATTCTTATATGTTATATAAAACCTGCCTTGAACAACAATTATTTTTATTGTAATTGAAGAGTCAGTGGGGATCCTGAAGATGTCCATTTTTTGTTTGGTTGATTAGTGGGTTGGTTTTTTGTTTGCTTTGGTTTATTTTGGTTTATTTGTTTGTGAGTAAGAATAAATTTAACAGAATATCTTCAGGAAAATAAAATTATTGAATATATTTTACTTCTGTTACTGGATAGATACTTCTGCATCTACTTTTATAGCTAAGAAAGAAGAATCAGGCAGCATATTCAGAGACACATTTTTATCAATTTGTGATGTTTTTACCTTTTGGTTATTATTGGTCACCTGAAACACATAGGTTTGGCTCTTTGGTCACCTGAAACATATATGAACTCAGGTGGTTTTATCTTCTTGCTTTTTAAAGACAAGGAGATGATTTTTTTTAAAAGAAAAAAAAATTAATAACTGTCATTTCTATGCTTCAGCAAGTCAAAAATGCTTAAAATACCATGGCATTTCTGGATTTCTATGCCACCTACAAAGATCTGCAGGTAACTTTTTGCTGTTAGAAAGGCTATTTCACCCTTTGGCAATAGACTGAATTTTTTTCACAATGCTTGATACGGGATACAATGTCTGACTCTTTCAAAATGGCCTGTGTTACCCTGCTTTTATTTTTCATGCAGAAGTACAGTCTATTCTGTCTACATATTTGTGTGACCTTGCCTCCCTATGGATAGAAATGATAGAAAAAATGAACTACTGTCTAAAACAGATTAGATGCCAAACCTAGTTAGATCTTGCCTAATCCTATAAAAGTGTGTCAGTTAGGGACTTACTTGACCTACAGAAATAAAGATCTGAAAACACTATTCTAGCTGGTTACTGATTCAGCTTGATTATACTGCAGCCACAGCTTTATTACAGTAGACAAAGTATGGTCATGCAAATTTAGCCCACTTTCCATCAGCCTGTGGCATCCACCCAGCAAGATAAAACATACTTTTATTCAACAATGCAACCAACATGCAGCAGATTAATTGCCAGAACAACGTTGTGAAATACAAACAGAAATTACTCCCTAGTTAGATAAGGCTTTTCAAACAGTGGCCCACATTGTTCTTGCTGAGAGATTCTGACATGCTTGAGAAGTTTTATGGCACTAATGATACTATTACAGTTGTTCTGAAAATCTTGAGTTACTTTTTTCCTATTGCCTTAATACCAAAGACTTTTTATATATAATTATTTTCAACATGTATCTGTCAAGATAATTAAATAAATTTTAGATAATTCTTTCTTTCTTTCTCTAGAAGGCAAATGATCAAATGTGTGTGTTCAGAGAAAAAAAAAATGGAAGAAACTTTGAAGGAAGGTTTCTCTCTCTAGTAGAGTAAACATATCGGATCTTACACACTGGATTCAGTGTTATTTTGATGAATGCTGTAACAGCCAAATTAGCTAACCCAAAGGGAATGAAAAAGGTGTTTAGTACTACTGACAGTACTTCAAAAAATGAGGCTGGGTCAAGCACAATATGAGCACTAAAGCGAGTATAGAGTATAATAAAGCAACTTGTTTTTTTGAATAGCTGGGCACAGTATAGGTAAGCCTATTGTTCCCCAAAGGCTGCTTGCAGTTACTGTTAACACACTTCTGTGCTTTTACCAGAGCCTTCTGTAACTGTGACAGTGCTTGCAAATGTGATGCTCATGACAAGTCTGTCTGCTTCTAAAGCATGTGAAGAAAGCCGAACACTTTTAATAATACTAATGGAGAGATTATCTTTAGCTTCTGATTTTTTTTTCCTTTTGAAAATAAAAGTGGGAGGTTTGTTTTAACACTCTGCCCTTTTCAGAAAGGTTATATGAAGCAATTGAGCCCCCTCTGCAAAAAGCTTCCCTTTTCAAGTTTTCCACTTAATTAAAATACCACATTTTAGTTCACTAGAAGGGAAGTCTTCACCACTACCTTTTAAAGAAATAATAAAAAAAAAAATAATAGTGGCAATCCTCTGTCAGTATAAGAGTGTTTCTGTTAGTTTCTATGCACAAAGGGATAATTATATACTTTTAAAGTCCCCATTAAAGAGCCAAAAACTGTTCTACAGCTTCTTTATTAAAGATATCTGAATTCTGTGGATAATATTGGAGGCTACAAAAGTAGCCAATTAGACTGCATTAATATGCAAATTTACGCAAAAAAAAGAATGTGTAAAATGTTTTGAGGTTATTTAGGAGTGTAAAAGAAAGACTGGACTCACGGGCTACAAAGATGCTATTATGCACATTCAGATGCACATAAGTATGTTGCCTCTAAAGCACTAACAACACTAATTTTTGCAGCTATATTTTAAAAAATTGTCATAAAAATCTCATTATTGCTTTTTTTAAAGGATTATAAGTTATCTTGAAAAGAAAGGAATTATTTAAAATTCCAAAATAATAAGGGTTTCACAGTGATTCAGTAGATGTGTTATGGATCACATTTTCCAGACATCTCCTAATGCTTTGGTATACCGCTACCCAGTAAAATGCATAACAGACCATGATTACCCACTCCCTCCTATATAATACCAGTCAATTTGCACTTGTTCTTTCCTGTATTTTGCATTTCTCTGCAATATTTTAACCTTTATGCATGTTCTGTTTAACCAATTATTCAAAATTTACAAGAAATTATATTCATTCTAGCAGATGTAAACCCAAAATTTCCATTTTACTCATGTAACTTGGAAAACAAAAGGTACGAATGTTGGACATTTTTTATAGATTTCCATCAAATATTGAAAACCAGTTGTGAATAGATGCCTGTGTGTATCTCTGTCTGTGTGTTTTGCTGCTTCTGTGCTCTTGCCATCGAGTTCTTTAAAACTGAGCCCCACTGGGCTCTGTGCTACACTATGCAACATACAATCCAGCGCAACTTATCACGCAGTGACAGCTAATATTTAAAAAACACACACGTATTTTGAGGTTTGATAACTGCTATCAATCTTGATAATGGGTATGGAATCCAAAATTCTGACAGGTACCTAGTGGAAGGAACATCCACCGTGAACAGCTAATGCTGAAGAAAAAGAACAAGAGAGGCAGATAGTCTGTGTATCTAATTACGGATAAAACAAATAAATAATACAGGAAAAGCAATTATAAGTATCAACTGAGGTTTGCAAATTCAGAAAGGCTGTAAGCCTACCAAGGCTACCTAGCTGGCTTTAATTGGACACTTTGTTATTGAAGGTTTTGGATCTTGCTTTATGGATTTTTTTTTTCTTTTTTTTTTATGGTTATATTTTCAGGACTCCCAGTACAGTTCCACACAACACCTTAGTTTCAAAGAAACTGCCAACAAGGAATAGAGCAAAATGTGTAAATGCAGGGCTTTGATGCTTTGGAAAGGCACTCTTAAGAGAGAGTTAATCAAGTTAGAGTGACCTCCAAAAGCAAAATTGCAGCACAAAGCATAATGGGTAATGCTATGTAAATTGCCATGTATGCAATCGGGATGCTATTATAGCAAGACCAAAAGGTGCTAGCTAATGACCTCTACATTTGATCTCTGGTTTTCCTAGGGGCTGACAATGTCTCTGGCTGAGACAATAGCCGCAGCCCGCTGATGAGCATGGAGAAGGGTAGGACACCTGTCTACATCTGCCTCTGCAGCCTCAGTGGACCAGATCTAGGTGCAGCTAACTGACAGTGGGAATCACTGCTGCGAATCCTTACGTCAACACCACCTTAAACCAAATCGGCATTTTTTGTTATTATAATTGTTGTTGTTGTCATTTGCAATTGGGTTACAATTACTCAGAAATTTATAGTCTCTTCCTAGAAAGATTTCTTTTTCAGAATGCATACGACCATATATATATATGATACTTGGAGAAAAACCAGCAAAACAAAACAACACTTCCTTAGTTTTGCTGCTTTGATTTTAATTCCAGAAATGTTGAGATTAACCAGCCACTAACTCAAATCATTTACATAATTTTACATTGAAGCAGCTATTTCAGATTTGATTTCTTCTGCACATAATGAATTAAGGCAGTAAAAGTGAAAATACTTCTAATTTTATTTCTTAATTCTTTGTAAAATCCTCTGGATAAAATTTTCCATATGAAACAAAATGTTTTACATAATTTCCTATTTGATTCCTTAACTTCTGTTAATAGAAGAATTTAGTCTGATATTAATATTTAATTACATACACATACATGTATATGAGTTATTAAATTACTGGAGATAATTATCACAAAACAATTCATGTCTTTAGACAAAGGCAAATTAATAATGTTAATGGTCTTTCAATAGTGAGTTTATTTATTCATAAAAATTGGTGAAGATTCATTTTACCTATTATCACTGCTTTAGATACAAAAAGAATTTCTACATAGGCAAAACATTTTGTTTACTTTTTAATTTTAAAATAAATAAGAGATTCTAGAATATATAGTGCATCATATTGTTAAAGATATATGCTATAATAATGGTGTATTTTGCACTTAGGTTATGCTAGAGGTTCTTTTATGCACTGTAGCATGGATTTTCTCTTTGAGGAATCCTATTCAAGGGCCCAATTCTGCTTCCATTTAAAGAAATTGCCTCAAAAATGAACATGATTTGATCTTGTAAGATGTAATATTATAGATGAAGGATTTCATTTTTAGGATCTGTGTTGACTTATATTATGTATGCAAGTCTAGATTTATTTTATACCTCACTATTGGTTTAGCTCGTGACAAAATGAATTAAACAACGAATAGGTTACAGATATTTCCCTCGGGATGAGGGTATTTGATCTTTTTCTCTATTTTCTACATAATATTAAAATCAACATCTCCTGAAACATGACAAATGCATTGTTTGCTTCAATATTTTTATTTTTGAAAAAATGTAATATGAAGCAAGATAATGCCAAAGATGAAGGCCCTTTAATTAAACATGCTTACACATAAACATTTTATTTAAGTCCTTTTTAGCACATTTTAGGAAATATAACCCATGTGTATTTGTGCAGCCCTGATAATCCTCCTGCACACAGTCAGGGAAAGACTGTAACAAAGGAATAGCAATACAAAACAGAGAACAATTCTGCTTGATTTTCCATTGCAGTCATTTTATCAGGGACAGGGAATATTTTACAGTCGTGTGCAGATGAAGGTTGCATGCATTCCCCAGCATTAAATTGTGGTAGAAAATGAAAAACCTAATAGCATTTTGATGTATTCCAGTTAGGTTTTCCATTAAGAGAAAAAGGTGATATGTTCACACCATTTGTCAGGAAAAGAAGAAATGAAGAAAATGTTGACAATTTCATTACACTCTGGTTATGGGGTGATCTGAACTTGCCTATTACAAGATAAAAAAATTAAAAACAAAACAAAAAAAACCCCAGAAAAAACTATTCATGGTATTATTAGTCCAAAACATTACTGTTTATAGTTACTTTAACTTCTGCTACAACTGTAGTTGATATAGCAGTATGAGCTGCAGATTTTAAGAGAGAGATTTATATCATACATAGCCTTGTTAAAAAAATCTTGTATCCCTTTGAATGACCTAGTCCCATACTGTGGAACAGTTCTCTGATAAACCTAGTCATTCACAAATGTACCAGATGGTATAAAAAGTGCTTCTAAGTCTATTGCTCTTTTTTAAGCTTGTATTTTCCAAGATTTTCTTCTACTAGTTTCTCTTCTCTTCTCTTCTCTTCTCTTCTCTTCTCTTCTCTTCTCTTCTCTTCTCTTCTCTTCTCTTCTCTTCTCTTCTCTTCTCTTCTCTTCTCTTCTCTTCTCTTCTCTTCTCTTCTCTTCTCTTCTCTTCTCTTCTCTTCTCTTCTCTTCTCTTCTCTTCTCTTCTCTTTTTCCTGAGAATATATCCCCAGAGGAAACAGTGGCTGGACATTTCATACTAAACTTTAAAAAATAATGTGTATTTACAGGGTACAAGAGATTTAAGCTGTAGCTTCAATCTGCCTAAGTGGAAAAACTATCCTATAAAGTGTTTTTAATTAGGTTTTACTGTAAGTTTCACAGAACTTTGCATTACATATAATAAAATTAAGAACAGATATTTAGGTAGAGTGGTGTTCATAGCTGAGCTCTTGGGTATTTCTATAATAATGTATCAGAAATTGCTCTTTAAGAAAATGCACTTGGGAGACAAGCATAAAGCAACATCAGCATGTATTCTTTTATTTCTTACCCACAAGATACCTAATCAAGACCCATAAACAAAAAGGAAAAGAAAAATTAAAAAAAAAAAAAAAAAAACAAGAAAAAAATATCAATAAACCAAAAACAAAACAAGAAAACCACCCTGGACTGAATTATTAGTTAATCACTGGCTGAATATATCTCCCTCCATTCTAAAATTTGGTGAACAATAATTTAGAATAATTTGTCTAACTCATACACTGCAAAAGTCATACTGAACATACACTGTTACTTTTATGCTTGAAACTGGTGTGTATTAATCTAGCCCTGAAGCATAGATAAGCATGAAAGAAGTGAGACCCCTGCTATAGAGGCTTCACACCTCTTTTCTCTGTCTACACCACCCCTCTTAAACAAGACTTAGTTTGAGGGATTTTTTTTCTGTGCTTAGAAAAGTATGAGTTTCTCTTACTGCTCTACTAACCTAACATAGTGAATAATGCAAAGCCAACCAAAATCAGTGATAATTTCAATGGATCCAGCATTTGAATAGAAATTTGTAGTCAAAGATAGTACTAAACATAAATATAATGACTGTTTCTTCATATTTATTTATGTGAAGGATCAGAAGATTTACTTTGCTAGCTGTGTAATAGAGGGTTTGGTCCAAAATCCACAGAAGTCAATGATGAGTGAAAGGCCCCATTTGATTTCTTGTGGTTTTTCATCAAGTTCTGGCAGGAGACAGACACTTTTGCACGTTAAGGGTATGAAGAAAACAGGAGAATTGTATGCTACCATCTTTCCCTTATTCTTATACTTCTAAACAAAGTTAGGCTGCATTACAAGGAATTATTTTCATGGTGGAAAGTATTTGATTTCAGGGGCAAAGTACTAACAATGCAGCATTTGATGAGATAAAATTACTAATTAAAAATTGCTAATAAAATTATTTACCCCTAATATTTACTTGTTCTAATTTCTTTCTGCTTATTTGACCTGATTGCACCTAGACACAGTTCGAAAAGAAAATATGTGCATGATACACTGGAAAAGAAAGAGAATTATGCTGCCCAGTGACTATCCCTCTTTGGTTTGACAAGAAGGTGGGAAAGGGAGTTGCATCTGAAAGCTATGGACTTAGAGGCAGGCCTACTTTAACAAAGAAACAGTGGAAAGCACTTGTCATATCATGCTACTAATCCTTAAAGCATTAAATATAGGTTGCTAAAGGAGACAGTAAAAGTCTGCGTTACTAAAATCTTTCATGTATTTCCACAGATGTAGGTGGAACCAGTTGTAGCAGTCATTGTATAATAAAACAGATGTGATTAATAATGCAAGAAAATAATTTATAGGTAACTCTTGAGATGTATGCATATGGATTGACACCCAGTCTATTTGTGAAAAGATTATGAGTCTTTGGAAAAATAAAAAATATGGAATTATGTTTTCTTCCTTTCTTTCAGTAGGCCAAAAAAGACACACTAAGGAATTCCAGAGATCAGTGTTTCTGTCTTCATAAAATCAATCTGCATTTTAATTAATAAAAAAGGTTTAGTTAACCCAAAGTTAGGCAGTTTTTTATAAAAATATCTATCACCAGGAAACACCCACGTGTTTTTCTTCCTAAAAGAACCCTCTAAGATAATCATAACAAAACCTCTGCATTAAGAAAATAGTACAATCACAGAACCAACAGCTATCCAATACCAAAGACTTTAATTAGCCTCACAATCACATACTTTCTTTAAACAAACAGTCATTACCTCATTGAGAGATCAGGATTGACCAGGCTTTAGGGATGAATCAAGATCATGTTGTAAGCAAGTATTCCAGATCCGTGGAAGGAGGTTAATAGTCTTCAGTAAAGGAATATGAATGTTGTTCCTGGATAATTAGATTCCATGTCAGCAATGGGAAGGCTACAGAAGCATGAAAAGTGATTCTTCTTATGCAGTCTGCATTGTCTGCAAACACCTACAAACTCTTGTGCAACTCGTACTGCTCTCTGTTTACAAACTTTGAGGTTGTAAATGGAAACACATGAAAGACTGGAAATATTAGAAATGCCATTTCATAGGCTAATTTAACTCTGGCATTCCTGTTAATGCTGTGAGTGTAAAAAAACCTATTCATAATTTTTGGTAAACAAGTATAATTTCCTGCTACATTTCCAAACAGAAATTTATGTTGTGTTAGCATGTACAGAGTTCATCATCACAGAGATCTTTCAGATGACATGAGTACTGTTATCTGCCATTTGACCTAAAGTACATAACCATGAGCAGCAGTATATTATCAACATCTACTTTATAAAGTGATTCTTGCAGAGACCTGGTATTTACTTTGCCATGTTTCACAATGCTGGGATTGCAGTTTGTGGTCCAATGAGCAATTTCTTCCATTTTTCAGCTCAGAGCTGACTCAATAGCTACTTGATTTTTTCTAGCCCATCCACTTTCTGGTCTTGACCATCTTCCCACCAGCCAGTGCTAATTTCAGGTTATTTTTATCATAGCAGGTTTCTGGCTTCAGCAAGAACATTAGCTTGTTATCCCAAACACGACTGCCAGTGCTCCCTGGTTTTCTCTTTCCAGGACTCTTTTCCTCTCTTGGCTGTTCAATCTCATGTTGTTCCAACCTTTGCTTTGTGTTACATTCATTCTCATCCTAAAAATCTCCTTAGCTCATTTCTTTTTTTTTCCTTATTCTTCAACAAACTGTGGCTTCTTTTTGGTTTTTGCTTTCCATTTCTTAGTGAGTATGTTGTTGTTTTTCTTTTTTCAAATCTCTGGAAATCTAGCAAGGCAAATATAGAAGAGAGGTTGCATTTGCTCTTATTTTTGAGTCTGAGTGAAATAGTAGCTTGCAGCAATATGGAACAAGTTTCTAGGATATCTATTTCATCTTGTAATCACAAGGTAGAGTCTGGCCATTACAACCCAAATTTCTAAAGAATTTTGCTAATAAACTCAAACAAGTCCTGCTGATCATGTGTAAGGTGAGCTTTACATTCCTTCAGAAAAGACATATTATGGACAGCAAATCATTCTATGCTAAATATAAATTATTTTCTCAGTAATACAAGTAAAATAAAAAAAAAATTGCAGCTTTTAATGGAAAGAAAGGAGACTAGCAGGATTACTGCCAGTTTCCTACTTTTGAACTTTTTCCTCCTCTTTATGTGTATATGGGTGATTGCTAAAAGGTGATGTACTGTGTTCTTAAGGTTGGGATATTTGCAATACTGCTGCTGAGCTTGGACCTGAGATATGGACTGGAAAAGCTTTTGATAATTCTCTGATATTTGACTGGAAGTTTAGGTGGGGAAAGCAGTGGCAACCAGCCACCATCTTCTGATTTGTAGGATTTAATTCCCCTAGCAGCTATCAGTAAAGCAGGGTATATTGTATATGTTCTGGGTTGGGTTTTTCAGGGGAATTTCTCCTCATCTTTCAGCTGCAAAAGATGCTGGGAGAAGGGGGTGATGCCCAGGGAGGATGAATGGGAATTAACAAAAGATGTGAGCAAGTGCTGTGGCATACTATTGGAATGGGTCTGGGAGAGGGGGGAAGCTGTGTGGTTTTGGCAGATTCTTAGACAGGGTTAAGGCAATGTTTGCCCAGCTTGGAGGGGAGATAATTGTGGTGTTTGGTGCTGGACTTCTCCTACCCTGGGGAACTCGCTGCGACAGAGGAGTCCTCCTTACCATTGATGGGCTAACTGCTCATGGGAGGAGCTGGTGGACTGAGACTCACCATCTGCATGGGTGCTTCAGGGGAAAACTGAGTCCCCACCTCCTCCCTCTGTCCAGAGGGAGCACCTCCCAGCTGCTGACCTGAGCCTTGGCTGCTCCTGCTGCCATCACCAGGACACCACATGGGACCTGTGAGAGCCTGGTGACTCCTGCACCCCCTCCCATCCCTGAGGCTATCAGTGCTCACTTCAGCCCCCTCTGAGGCCGCCTGAACCAACAGCATCCCTGCAGCCACGGAGGACTCACTGCACCCCCTCTGCCTCCACACAAGCCACCGGCACCTCTGCCAGTTGTGGTCATATCAACATGGGAAATTGCTTAAAGGGTGACAAAGGTTGTAATTGTTTTTTACTGTTTTTTAAGATTATGACCATTGTTGCTCTTGTTGTTGTTTGTAAGTCGTTATTTATATATATATATATATATATATTCATATCTTTGCCTTAAAGCCCTATAATTTCAAAGTTATGATAATTTGGAAGGAGGGGGTAATTTTTGCATGCCAGGAAGGTTTCCATCCTCTTAGGCAGACACCTGTCTTTGAAACTGGGACAGTATTCTATGTATATTTTTTCATACACTGTCATAAGTATTTGGCTTAGGCTCTGGGCATAGATATGACTTTGACCAGTGAATTAGTCAGTAAAATCCCTCAGAATGCTTCAGACTGGTTTCTACATCTGTTGAAGCTCAGTAAGAACTTCAACTTCAGAAACATTACTTTATCAATCTGTATCTCAAATAAATGGTTAGATCCTTAAATAGATAATTTAATCGGAAAAATAAACTAGTTTTGCCTGGTAATTCAGGGAATATGAAAAAGATATGAGGAGAATATTTATTTCAGTAAAATATCAATAAAAAGGAATAAACCAGGAAACTTCTTCATTCTGTATGGTATTTTCTTCTCTTACAACTAGATCTTTGCAACTAGAAAGCAAAAAAAATTTCACCTATGTGTATTTTAAGATCCCACATGAAAATGTGAAAAACATCACCCATTTAACTGTTCTTTATGACAAATGACTTTATGGTGCTTTAGTGCTTCTTTTTAGGGAACCATTTGGATTATTAGCTCATACTTAGTGTTTTATTTGCCATACACACCTCAGCATCAACTAATCAGACTTTATTCTTGAACACTCTGAATTGCCTGTAGCACTTCATTTCAGCAGGCAAACTGACTCACAATGACAGGAAACAATATGAGGCTTTCCCCGAAGGGACCATCCCATAATATCAATACAAGTACGTAGTCATTAGCTAGTCAGGGAACATCTAACAATTACATTAGTCAAAGCACTTTACAACATTTAGTTTTGTAGAGAATCTGAGACTTCAGCTCTGAAGCTATGTTGAGCATAACAACCAAACTTAACAACACTGTTTTGTTGTAAAAAATAATAATTTTGGGGAAACCCAGGCTGTCTAACAAGTGAAGCATATTTTAAAGTGTTCTTACATATATTTGTCTCATTAAAAAAATTAGCATAGTTTTTCTCTTTTAATTCCAAGGGAAAAATGGGTTACTAATGATAGAGGAATAATCTGAGTAAGGATGGTTAAAATTATTTGCATAAAAAAAGATAAACAGTAACAGGGATCCATAAACATCTTAGTTCACCATAAGAATGCATACTTCCTACAAAAGCTCAGTAAAGAAAAGACAATATTTTTACATAAAACAGCCTGAGAATGTGCATGTATAGAAACATTAATATTTAAATGTCAATAGCAATATGTATTATTAAGCATTTCTACTATTTCTGATAGAAGGCCTTAGAGGCTCCATGCCATTGGAGAAAAAAAAAAAAAAAAAAAAAAAAAAAAAAAAAAAAAAAAAAAAAAAAAAAAAAAAAGCAAACCAAAAAACCCAACAAACTAACCATGATCTCAGGCCTTCATTCAGCAACTTGTGCAGCAGCCCCAAGACTCACCATGACCCAGAAGGCCCTGGAGCCACCCAGGTGGTGCTGGGAGCAACTGAAGGAGGTTTAAAAGTCTCCAGGGACTACAAATGCTACAGAGGGTGGCATGGCAGTGAGGGTGTGACACCTAGTTCACCTAGCAGCAAGTGCAAGAAGGGCTCTTCTTTTCCCATCCAGGAGGAGCCAATAGAAGCAACAAACAAACTCAGTATCTCATAAGAAAGACAAAGAGCTCTTTTTAGCCCCAGTCTTATTAACATACTAGATTAAACTTCCTTAGTTATGGTGTTGATGTGCAGTCAAGCTCAATCCCCTGCAGCTGAGGGAGTCACTGAAGCAGCCAAGTAAGCAGCCTCCAGCCAGGCAGACCTGCTGTTAATAGATGTTTCTCTCCAGGTTCACAGGTTTCCAGGAGTGCCTGATGCCTCTTTGCGAGGCTGGGTTCAACTGGCAGCTGTTTTGCAGATGTGTTGTTATTGAAGAGCTGTCTTGGTGAAGGTCTACAGGAAGATATGAACAGGCTAAATACTATTCAGGCAAATGAACAAGAGTTTAATGGGCTAGTTTGCAAGGATGCTGTGGTTTCAGTATGGAAATCTGGAGTGCTCTGTTGGATGCTTGTAGACTCTTTAGGAGGGATAGGAAAAGCAGAAGCAGGGGACAAGATTGTATGTAATAAAAGGGTTAGAATGTATGGATTTTACAGCTGACAATGGTACAGCTGAGAGCATCTGGATAAGAATCAAGAGGCAAAAAAATAATGTGGATGTCATTGTGGGAGGCTACTCTAGAGCTTCTACCCAGGATCATGATGCCAGTTCTTTGAGGAACTAAGGGACACTTTCAAGTCAACTCTTGTCCTTTTGGGGGACTTCAACTCACCAGAAATTAAATGGGAGCATCACTGGTAAAACCTGGGCTAGAAGATTCCTAAAAAACCTGGAAGACTACTTTATAGAACAGGTCATAAAAGAGCCAACTTGGAAAGATGCCTTCCTTGATCTACTTCTAAACAGAGTGGATCTCATAAGCAAAGTGGGGATTGGCTGCCATCTTGGCCACAGCGACCCTGAAGTGATTGAGTTGAAAATCCCAGCTGACAGAAGGAAAAGTGCCTGCAAAACCTCATCTCCATACATAAGAAAATCAGACTTCAGACTGGTAAGTAAGGTCTTTAAAGAATTTTTTTTTTTTTTTTTTAAAGACACTGGGGTCCTTCAGTGCTAATCACTACTTAAATGTCACCTCCTAAGGGCAGAGGAGCAGGCAATTCCCAAATTGGGAAGTCAAGCAGGTGAGGCAGAAGGCCAACTTGTCAGAACAGGAGTGTTATCTCAGAAATAGGGCGAGAAAGAATGGTGTATGCCCAATGAAAGCAAGATCAAATTACATGGGAAGAATACAGAGATGTTGCTTGCCACTGTATTGAGAAAATTAATGCAGCCAAAGTTCAACTGGAGTTGAAGTGGGCCAGAAATGTGGGTGACAAAAAAAAAGAAGTGCTTTCATATATATTAATGGCAGTAGACAGTATAAAAATAATGTTGGACCATTGCACAATGAGGATGGTCACCTCTCAAACAGGGATAGAGGCAAGGCAGAGATATTTAACTCATTCTTTGATTTGACTTCAACATGAATGAGGAACAAAAGGAGTCTCAGTGTCCTTAGCTGGAAGACCATCACTCTGAGAATGGTCAATTCCAACTCAACCCTGAAACTGTGCAGGCTCTGCTGCTCCAGCTGGATTCCTACAAATCTGTGGGGCCTGATTGGGATTCATCCAAGAATCCTCAAAGGTCTGGCTGATGTCATAACAAAATGACTTTTTATGATTTTTGAGGAATCTTGGAAATCCAGAGAGGCCCCTATTGACTGGACACTGGAGAATGTTGATTATGAGTCAGCAGTGCCCTCACAGTCAGGAGGGTCAGCTGTGTCCTGGGGGGGCATCAGGCAGAGCATGGCCAGCCAGGCAAGGGAGGGCATTGTCCTGCTCTGCTCTGCACTGGGGCAGCCTCACCTGAAGTGCAGTTTTGGGCACCACAATACAAGAAAGATATAAACAGCAACTAGTGAGCATCCAAAGGCAATGAAAATGGTGAAAGGCCTTGAGGGGAAGCCATATGAGGAGCAGCTGAGGCCACAGGGTTTATGCAGTCTGGAGAAAAGGAGACTCAGGGGACACTTCATTACAGTCTACAACTTCCTTGTGAGGACAAGGGACAAACACTGTTCCCTTCTCTGTGGTGACTAGTGACAGCACCTAAGTGAATGGCCTGAAGTTGTGTCAGGGAGATTTAGGTTGGATATTGGAAAAAGGTATGTTCTTCACCCAAAAAGTTGTTGGGCACTGGAACAGGTTCCCAGGAAAGTGGTCACAACGTATGTCTGACAGAGTTCAAGAAATGTTTAGGCAACCGTCTCTATCATATGATGTGATTCTTGGGGATGGTACTGTGTCAGGTCAGGAGTCAGACTTGATTCCTGTGGGTCCCTTATAACTCAGTATATTCTGGGATTCTGTAAAACTGCTTGGCATGAAGCCATAGGAGCTATAACCAGTGCATAATATTGCAGTACATCTTGCCTACACCTCTAAAACTGGGCTCTGCTCCCTACATTTATGTACCAGATTGCTGAGACAAGGATAAGGCCTCACTCTTGTTATCTTGGCACATGATTTAGTGAAGACTTTTCAAAGCACTTCAGATACAGTGAAAACTGACCCAAGCAGTGCAAGCAGCAACATTGTTGAAAGCTGCTCAAATATTTCCTAATAAAGTCAGCAAGGAAACCTGAATTTGTTTCTATGCAACAGTGAGCCACGAATCCCATAAAAGTAAGCCCTTACAAGTCAAGATCCAAATGCCCTCCTCAACTTTTCACTAAGGTGGTCTGGGACTCATATAAATTATTTAGAAATACTGAAGACACACTCTAATAAATACTCCCATGCGATAGCATGCTAAAGCACCTACTGTAATTTGGAATACATATAATGCTGGAAAAGAAATCAGATGGCAATTAGTTGAACTGACTTAGATATGTACATCAGGAAAAAAATGCCTGACATTTCTTCACAGGTAGATATTTCGGCAATTCAGGTTTTGCCAGGAACAAGTTACGACTACCATACACAGTCTTAGAAACACCTGGCAGGACTTCAGTGCTGCTATTATCTCTTGCCTGCCTGAAGGCTCCCAAAGCAGTAAAGTAAGTGCTCTGCCAAGCTGGTGATGAAGCACTGTAAAACCAATGATGGGTGGGTTGAAAAATGTTCTTAGGTTCAGCTGCAAGCTTACAGTCTGATTTAAACCACATGGAGACTCTATAGACCTACGTATTAGCTGATACACCTTTTAAAGTCTCAACTCCAGCATCCTGTGTATTTCCAGGTTCACTGGAAAATTCTTTAAAACACAAGAGTAGTACTTCAGAGAAGGAAAATTTTTCTTCAGTTTCTTGTTAAACTACTTTGAGTTCTTGTATGTGATACATTATATTATTCCCTTCCCTTTCCTTTTTGATAATGCTACCATAAATAACTCAAAGGTTAATGATAAGGAATTCCTTTATTTTTCAGGGTTTTTTCTAATTTTCAAATAAAAGGGAAAGTATTTAATGTTTTTAAGCGGAGATTTTTGTTGCCAGAATTAGAAAATAATTTTTATTATGATTTATCATTTTATTTCTATTTCTTCATGGCATCAAGAAGTAAGGGATTGGCAACAGAATTAAAAGATCTCCTGATTCTTAAAGAATTTGAAAAGGTTCTGTTTAATTCTGCTGGTCTGCTATTTCACCAGTTCTGGCTACTCATTGTTATAGCTATGTTAGTACTACTTCAGTGCTACAGGTATGTACAAATTAGGTCTTCCCTCAGTATTTTTTTTTTCTGGTTGTATTGTAAAAAATATTATATGATAATACTAATAAATAACACCCAAGGCAAATAATGACCAAAAGTCCTTCACACATTTGCAATGTGGTAATTTCAACAACCTGGCAAATTTTGATAGTTATAGAAATACCTCACAGGTCATAAGAAGACAGCCAAATTAGGTTTTAAAAAAACTCAATTTTCTGTAATCGATCTGCCATCTATATGCTTTTTTTTTGATGGAGCTTGTAGATGGTGAAGGTGGTGATGACTGTCTGTCAGGCTGGTTAATGGCAGAGNTTTTTTTTTTTTTTGAGGAGAAGTGAATAATATGGGAAAACTGATCTTCAGGATGTCTTGGATTTATCCTGATTTGCCAGTCTTTTATTGCATTTATGCTACTTTCTCTTAACTTCTACCTCATGCTTTCCTCATTTAATAAACATGTAGTAAGAATGGTGACTGTTCTTTGGCTGACCAGTTTCTGTTTAAAATGAATTGAATTTGTCTTTCAGAAAAATAAAATCTTTCCATTCTTTCTTATAAAAAATGATAAAAAAGTAAAATTGATAAAACTTTTACAACCTCACTCCTAGATTTGCTGTTCACACATGCTGACTGACTAAAAAAATCAATATTTGGTACTTTTTGTAATCACTGTTGAAGTCCATCAATACTCTGCTTATGTCCAGTAAAAATATACTGATGAAAAAAAGTCTGAGTTCTGCTCTGAACTGCTTTGGTTCTTAAAATTTGCTCCTAGCCTCTCCAGAATATGTCTGTTTTACCACCTTAGTGAAATGTCACCAGACAGTTGCTGAGAAAAACTTCTCCTGACCAGTGGAGTTTTTCTTTTTCCTTTTCTCTCAGGGACTCGCATCAACACTTTTCAAGAGAGCTAAGGGAATATACTTATTTCTTTTTACAATGAAGACATTCTTTAATTGAATGAACATGTAAAAATAGCTCTTTAAACTCCAAGATACATTCTTTTTTTCTGTTCAAGGGAATATTTTTTTCTCATATCTGTTGTACTCAATGAATACATAGATACTGAGAAAGTTAAAAATGTCTATGCCCCTTCTAATTGTCTAAGTATCACCCCATGTTTTGGATTTAGATTTTTTTTTATCTGGGTCACAAAGAAAGGACTGCATGCACCCAGGAGAGAAAAAGGATAATGAATCTCATCCAGTATCCAATACTGTACAAAGG
>VWZN01006633.1:6151-16230 GCA_013396955.1 Regulus satrapa | reverse complement strand
AAGGCACTCAGAAGATTAAAATGAAATATGCAAGAATACCCTGGAAATGATGTGTTCGGTCTTTATGTATGAATTAAAGCCTTCATTTTCTAATAGCTTATTCTAATTTCCCTGTGTGGTTAGTACGGTAGACCTTAAGCCCAAGAAATGATTAAGAGAAAAAAAATCTCTTTTGCTCTAGGATGTAATCCTTCCATTTGTAGATACCAATAGATCGGTCAAGTGGCAAAGACTAAAGAAGCTATAAAAAGACTAAAGAAGGCTATAAAAAGAGTATGTAGAAGAGTTTCATTTCCACACAAGCTTGTGACATCATAGCTGTATTTTTAGTGAAGTCTTATCATTATTTCACGTCTGGAGCAAATTAACTTGTCTATATCAGAACGTGTGACTCATTTGAAAAAGGATAGCAATACATCCATGTATCTGAAGCACAGACCACAGACCATGACCATGGTAATCATCACAATTTCAGCAGAGGTAGGATTAAAGAAGAACCACCATTACCTTGTTATAACTGAAGATCTATATTCATACCTATTATAATATGAAAAAGCAAATTATATTATAAAAATAAAAAGAAATACATAAACTATGATCTTAAGCCTAAGTTAAAAGCAGTGTGGTAAAATAAATTAATGGAAACTTATCTGCACTTTTTAGGCAGTGGCACCAAAAGTTTCCTGGATGCCTCCCACTTGTGTGTTCAATTTTATTATTATCTAAGAAAGAAAGGTATTATGAAAATATCCAGAAAGGTACTTGTTCAAGCAAGCATGTAAGTGAAAGCACAGTACCATAACATATGGGAACAGTCAACAAGATAACAAAAACCACTTAAATGCAGCCTGCTAAAAACCAGACTTACATTGTGTTTCCTGAAATTATTTATATTAACACTATTAAAAATATTGCCAATACTACTATTAAAAGTATTTTCACTAACGCTATAAGAAAACAAAGTCTAATTTACCACAAGAATATTGAAAACAGTTAGTGTTTGAGACATCCAAGAGATTGTAAAAAAAAAGAGAAAGAGACAGACTTAATGGTCAACTACATTTGCTCTAAACTTACAAAACAACTGCTTTTGAGCTACTCTGTCTTCCTTTTACCAAGTTATATCACAGTAGTTACCTTTAAATCACAGAGTTATTACATTTAGAGCAATAAATGTTTATATTAGATTTCTTAAAGTTGCAACATTTTAGACAGTTTAGGTCACCTGTGCTTTTAGGCAGTGAAGGCAGAGCAATGAAGATGTGAGGCACTGTTTTATGCTGCAATGTTCATTAAGCTAAGCCACAACTTAGATTCATAGATTTCAGGGCCAAAAAAGGTCATTATTATCATCTATCCTGACCTCTTACTATAGCAAAGGGCAAAAAACATCAGTCTGTAATTTCAAAATCAAACCCATAACTTTGGTTTGAGATATAGTACATCTTCCAAAAAGACACGCAGTCTTAATTTAGAGATTGGAGGTGATAGAAAATCCATTACTTTCACAGGTAAATTGTTCTAATGCTTCATTATTCTCAGTGCTAAAAATGGGCACTTTACTTTTCAGCTGAATTTGCCTAACTTAAAACTACTGCCACTAAGAGAAAAAAAAAAAATCCAACTTTTTTCTTCTAAATTAAATTTAGTACTACTTAAAAAAATCTACTTTACTAGGACATTGTCATCAGGACTGGGCTCGCCCTTCTTCTGTAAATGTAAATTGACTAAGTTCTTTTTCTGTTCAATTTTAATCACTCCAGTAATTTTTCCTCAACTTTTCTGACATTATCATAGAACAATATCCTTAATATGATGTTGTTAATTCCATTTGAAAATGTCATGCTATTTTTTTTTTTTCACGTTGTATCCTTTATGTATTTAAGGTTTATGTATTTTAGGATCACATTCCCCATCACAGGAAGAAGATTAGGATGGCCTACAAGTCAATGACTTCCAGAATGTCACCTTGTGTGGCCAACATGCATTGTTCCTGGCACCTTGTTTGCTAAAATACATTGTAATTGGGATTCCACCTTAAAAATCAACACTTCTTATGGGTCTGACTCTGTCACTAGTTTTCACTCAAATTTTTTTTGAACCATTTGCACATTTTGTCATAACAAAGTTTACATTCCCCTTCTGGTAACCATGTTTAACAGATTGTATTATAATATGTATATTATAATGTGTATATTAAATGTAAACCTGTTAAGCCACTATTTAATCTGTTGGGTTTTTTTTTAAAATTTCTTTTTGTAAACCACCCACTTTTGTCCATTCAGTATAGGCAGTATCAATACAAACAGGGTTGTTTTTTTTTTCAGTAATGCAGAATGCTTTTGAAAACATTTTATAATTTTATATGAATATAGTTTACTTCATCAGACAAGTTTATTATTTCAGAAAAAAATCCATTAAATTAGATTGATTAGGCAGGTTTTTGTAAAATCATGTTGGTGGATATAAATACTTTGCTACCTTAAATTGTCAGCTACTTATTGTCATGATCTCTATTACACATATAGCAAGATATAGAGCAGGAAGGTACAGCAAGAAGAAATCCTATGAAGGCCATATGTGTAGCATTCTCTATAGCAGAGAAATTACCATACTAATAAGATATTATATCAACTATTGATCAGAAACAAATTTTTCTCCTCTAAAGATTCTTGAAATTTATAATACCTAAAGAGTGAGAACCTCTATTGAAACTCCTTAACTCTGCTTTTCCTTTCAATTTGATGATCATCATGTCTTACTCAAAAGTATAAATCATCATCCAAAGTCTTGATTCCCTTATATTGGAAGACATCTAGTCAGTAAACTAGGTTTTTTTCTAAATGTTCTGTGTTTCATACTGCCATACTGGCAAGGAGTGTGAGTATGCTTGAGATGCTGGGAGGTGATACAGCAAGGATATGCAACCCATCCTGACCAAAGGGATTTTCAATACAATATGACTTCATGCTCAGTATATAAACCTGGGGAGATAAAGAAGAAGGGGAAAACATTTGCAGTGTTTTCATTTGTCTTTCCAAGTAACTGTTATGCATGATTGTGCCCTGCTTTCCAGGAGATGGCTGAACAGTTGCCTGTCTGTGGGAAGCAGTGAATTAATTCCTTGTTTTGCTTTGTTTGTGTGGGTAGCTTTTACTTTCCCCATTAAACTATCTTTATCTCAACACATGAGTTTTATACCTTTTACACTTCTGATTCCATCCCCAAGCCAGCTGATGGGGAGTGGGCTGGCTGTGTGGTATTTGGCTCCTGTCTGAGGTTAAAGCACAACACCCTGCTAACTAACTCCTGCGCAGCAATCCTTTTCCCCCTTTGAGACAGGTGTACTCTCTCTGCTGCCAGCAGGTCACTGTCATGTAAACTGGTCTGTGATCCAAACCACAAAATTCAGATGGTGGCACTGGGCTAGGAGCTGTGTATTGATATAATAACTCTTACTGTTTCTTCCATCATCATTCTGTGCAGCTTGAAGGACAGAGGAAAACACTACTTGGGCTCCTGATCCATTGAACACTCATGCCAAGGCCCTGAAGTGTCTCTCAATTACCCACGATAACTCTTGTTCCTCCCTACCTTAAAAATCAATAATGGACGTGCTTTATATTGTGGCAATAGTAGTGTGTGTTGGTGTCCATCTGTTAACAATTCATTTTTATTACATAAAATGTGATGATTTTCTGCAAGCAGTAAGAAAAGGTTGAATTCCAAATTCAGTTAGATCTGTTTAGAAGTGGCACAAGTTCAGGGTTCTGTATTCTCATTCTAACCAGATGGGAAAACACAATTTAGCTTTAGCTCACATTGGTAATACTCAGTTCTGTTTTCAGAATTGAAATCCCAATATGGTAGGGGAAACGTGGTTCAAAAACAAAAGAACATAGTTCACAGATGTATCTCAGAGAGATGATCTGTGAAAGTAATAAGATCTGACCTTGCTGAAGTCACTACTGCACACCAGTGTATACAGCCTGCACTGTAGGTTATGATGCATATGATATTACTGAATAGGCTTATGCAACAAGACCTTCATGTCCAAGAGGTACAGTGAAGATGAAATCACCTGGTCTGCTCATCGGTTGCCCACTAGAGTTTTGAGCATTTTAGTTAATTTAGATTCACTCAAGGAGATCTGAACACCAGGATTATTCTTGCTGTTGTTGTGTAGTCAACACTTTGTCACAAAGTCTCTTAATGAAGCTACTGCATTAGGGGAGGGGGGAAAAAAAAGAGAAAAAATATTAAAAAGCGCCTTTGGTAAATAAGCTGTTTTGCTGTGTCTTGAGGTTGAAAGGTTGAGCAGTTTCCTGAATATAAAATGAGAAAAGTTGACAAAGATGAGGTATTTGCTAGAAGTGGTATAGGTTTCATTAGGGGTGCAATTCTGGAACTGTGGGAAATCACAGCAAAGGAAATTGTAGTCTTTCCCTTTTTTTGCTGTACCAGATAGATTATGTAAGTGGACCATTTTATACCCATCCTGCAATGACTCCAAGCAGAATGAATCCTGTGTGGATCTAATATTTGCTATATATATTGATTAATTATTTTACCAAACAAAAAGTTAGGGTCCTTAGTAAACTCTCTCTCTCTCAGGAAAGTATCTATGTTATCTTGAAGGCCAGTGCAGAATGGAAGTACTGAAATCAGAAAGACTCAGCTGGTATCTTAAGGTCTTTAGAGTATCTTTCCTCTCACCATTGTCATTATTAATTGTAGTGAATAGGTAGAGTTGCTTCGTGTGACCTGGATTCATTTTTTTTTGGAGACTGTTAGTAAATGAGAATGATTGAGTTCCATAGAGAATATTCCTAAAAATATCTATTCTAGACCTGTTGAATCACATCTGTACCATAAATAAGGCAGTCTTGTACCAAAGAAATTGAATAATTTTACTATAATTTCTTTTGTTTCTGTCACCATGTTCAAAAAAGAAACAGAATGCAATTCAGAAAAATATTGGAGAGGTAGGGCCATAGCAACCTCTCCTCCAGGAGGAAAACCTCACTAGAAATGTACAAGGAGACATGAAGTTACTGCCTTTCCAAAAACATTTTTTAAAAGTGTACAAATAAACTGATAAGACTAACCAGACATATCTGAAAAGGGGGGTTTTTTTTGATATTGAAGGAAGGACAGGAAGGAAAAAAATCTGCTGCATATCTGTGAGGGTGCTGCCCTGTAGCAAGGTAGTTTCCCAGTTAGGATTTTGGAGTCCAAAGAACAAGAAAGCAGGACAGAGCAGTCTGACATACCAGCTGCTTTGAACTCTGATTAGCACTTAAGGTATGAAAATTCTCACTTACACTTTTGTTCCTCATTCCTTTTTTTTTCCTAGTGTTGATTGCACTTCACCTATGACCTTACAACACTGTAGGTATGGGTACATATAGTATAGTTTACCTTTATCACTTCATTCCTAGTGCCATTTCAGAGGAAAATGCATAGATAGAAGTCTTTTTCTTCAGTTCTATTATTTTGCTGCCAAAGATAGAAAATTATTATCTAAATTAAAGCACCACTGCATATGTCTCATTTTCACATCTTAAAAAGCAAGAGTGTAAAATATGTATGATGTGGATATTCTTAGTAACCTTGGTGATGATTTGTGTTAAGAGAAAGTCTCTTTTCTTCTGGCTGCCTCCAGACTTCTGACAGGCCTACCTCCTTGCTGTTGAATGTACAATTTTTCTGGTTGTATAATGTCAATGGCATAGCTTGATTAACATTTATTTCAGAGGACACAATGCTGAGCATGAATTCCTAGCAAGGTCTAACACCAAGGACTAGATGCACCTTAATATCTATATCATAAACCTTAAAATTTATAGCATATGAAAAATATTTTAGCAGCAAGTTATTATCCAATCTTATTTAGAATATTGTTACCATTCCCACTATTACTGTCACTACTATTTTAGAGATAAAAGTAAGAGATTAAGTACTTTACCAAAACCCACAGAGCAATCAGTTTTAGAACAAGTTTCAGAATTAAGGATTCTTATATCCCAAGGTTACAGATTTTTCCACACCTTGTCAAACTGCTTGGAATATTTAAACTGCTTCAGAGATCATTAATAAAGGACCTTGGTCTAAAATTTTATACCTATTGACAGTCATTTGATGTCTGGCTTTTTTTTTACATAACCGTGCTGTAGTACTAGGGTCTATACCAATAGTTTTCTAGCAGTTTTATTCTAGATTTTTTTCACTTCTTCTGAGAAAACTGGTCAGAATTTGGGGTGTTTTTATAATGTATTCCAATACTTGGAAAATCAAACAAGTAATGCTTCTCTTTACATCACGACACAGATGGGCTCAAATCACTAAGACTGAAATCTGAGTTCATCGATACAGAACCATGGAGTCCCTGGCCTTGCTCACATCTGGAGAATTCTATCACATAACCTTTGAGGGGTTCTCTTCAAAGTTAAGAAGAAAATAATAGAAAACACCCCCAGTTATGTGAGCTCAGCATAGCTGCATCCTCCAAACTGCACAGCCTGGATCACATGGTGCCTTGAGGAGATTTTAATAATATTGTCTTTTGGTTCACATTTCAAATACTTTGCATTTCCAAATATTCAGCTAGCCATTCAGCCTAGTGGAAGACAGGAGAAAACTTCATCACATGGAGAACAGGTACCTAAGCAAACAAACCTTTTCCATTCTTGGAAATGGCTATATCAGTGAGGCTAAATACTCAGTCAAAGCCAGAGTGAACGTATGGAGGATGGCACAATTTCTAAGAAGTAGAGGGGAACAGATGGAAATAAGTCCTTTCTAAATTCTACAGCAGGAACTGTGAGATGGTCTGTACTTTAACTGAGGGATCCTCATGTCCTCTTCCTCCTTTACTTGCCCCCCTTAACCAAAAGCAGGGAAATCATTACAGAAAATCAAAGACCAGGATGAGCTCAAGTTCTAAAGTTTTCTATATGGGGGATGAGCAAGTATGACAAATCAATCCTGAAATAAACTAATAAATAATCAGATTTCACGAAGGATGTGAGACAGATCATTGTCATGCTCTTTAAAGGTGAAGCAATGTCTGGAAAAAAATGCAGAGGAGCAATGTTTTCTGTTGAGATGACATTAGGAAAAATTAAAAATGCAGACAATAGATAATAAGGTAAGCTCTTTGTGAAGAGACACAGTCAGAGATCATAGACGAAAACACTTACATGGTTGGTCTAAAACAGCAAAGGGATCTTTCTACCTTGTTTCTCTTAGCTTGTATCGCTATAAAAGCTGTGAAGTGATAAAATTCTATATGAGATATTAAACTATTGCAAAGGTCAAAAAAGAGACTCTTTTTTTTTTTTTTTACTGTGAAAACCTGAAGGTATCTGTATTTCTTGTTATCAAGGGTTAATAGCATAATTTTAGTTAAATGGCTTAGATGGTTTTAGTCACTGTACCAACTCAACCTGCTTCTCTTTGTAGTGTTTTTCTGCTTCTCACATTGTACAACTGAGATGGGAAAAAAAAAATCCCACAGAAAGGGAACACTTTGAAATATCAATCATTTTGAACCCTTAATGCTTTCTTCACCCAACTGTCATGACTATAAAACCATAACTGGATGCAAAATGGCTATTTTACTTTCCTCAAAAATATTGAAATTGTGCAGTGTAAACTAAACAAATAACTTCACAGAGTCCTTCAGCTTGTGTGATTCTGAAGCTCTCTGTGACTTGTTCTGGTGCCTTTTCTGTATGTGATCTGCTCCTACTAAGTGAACAGCTAAAGGAGGCACCCCTGTTCCTTCAAGCTAAGTCTGTCATTAGGATTTTGTGGTGATAAATTTAAGACATCCCAAGCTTTAATCAACATTCCATTTTTAATCCCTTCAACTAAATACCCCAAGCGTTAAACACCATTTCAAACAGTCATGTGCTAGCCACTAAACTGTTCTTGAAAGCTGAATTACAGTATTTGCTTTTGCAAATGCAACCAAATTAAATTTTATGGTGACAATAGCTAACATTTTATCTTTTTTAAAGCCTGTTCACAGCAGTCATTCCTATCAAAAGTTTCGCTTCTAAAAAGTGAAAATGCTTGCAAAAGATTTCAAAGCACAATCCTAACAACATACTCAACAAAATACTGCTTATGCATTTAAATTTTTTTTATCCAGATGAGGTATTTTTCTCATTCCTCATCTTATTTTTTTTCTTTAAGCTGGAAAATGCAGGCATATGTTTTAAAGTATTTTTTTTTTTTCTAGGAACTATTTTGAGGTTTAAATATAAATTGTTTCCTTTACAGCCATTGTACATTAAAGTAAATTCTACTGCATTTGAAAACGTCAGCTTTATTTTGTACTGGTATTCAGAATCCTCTCTTTTTCACCAATATTATATAAAGTTCCTCTGGGAAGATAATGTGTATGATTGCAGCTCTGCCTTGTTAAAATCCATGGCTTTTTATGCAGTCATGTTTTCACCCATGAATTATGCATGAAAAAGTATCTCATTACATTTCACTTTCTTTACAGCAGCATCCCCCCTTCTCGACATGTTCAGATTCCCATCAACCGAGCTCTACTCACCCTGCAGCTTGGCTCCATCTTGATGCCTTCATAGCATTTTAGACAAAATGGGTGTGTTTAACTTGTCACCTCAAGCCTGATATAAATTATTCACCACAGCTTTGCACAGATTTGTGAGATAACCAGTTTGAACTCAAGGAAACTTCACAGGTTTGACTGTGTATGTTGTATTTGACAGGGACATTAATGGCAATTTCCTCTTATACTAGTCCCAAACAGAGGGGTGGGGTTTTTTGTTGGTTTTGTGGGGGTTTTTTTTGTTTTGTTTTTTTGGTTTTTTTTATTTAAAGGATCCCAATGCAAACATTCAGTTTTATTGAAATTTAGTTTCTATGGCTTGAGATAGATATCATTATTTTTAGCGTATCTCACAAATGCCACTAAAAATGCATTGTTATTTAGGATTCCAAGGTGAAACAAGCAGAAAATCTCTTCAAAATGTTCTGCTTAATGTTAAAGGTGCCTGGAAAACCCCTCAAGAGTAAATGTGTATTTAAATCACAGAATTTAACACTGGGGCCCTTCTCCTACATTTGAACCAAGAAGATGGTTCTGCATTTGAAGCAACTCATGTTAGGAGAAGAGGATACCTGAACTGTGAAATTTGCAAAAACATGGCCTTATGATATTAGCATGTGAGTCATATCCACATCAGAAGAAAATAGCCATGGTCTGCTTCCATATGTAGTAGTGAAACTACCTCAGATTATTTTTTAAAGCTTTAGCCAAGATGTGGGGTCAAAAACTCAAAGCAAAAGCTGCAGATACTCCTCCCATCCTTCTCCCCAGACATTACTTGGTCCCCTGGAAAAGGAGGCATGCTGAGGTCATTGTCTAACACTTTGTGAAACAGTGAGGAGTTAAATACAGATAAAGCAAGTGAGGGCCAAGTCAATGAGATGCAAAGACAGTTGGAATAAAACTTGCAGCTTCATTAGGTTTCACGTATTTTAGAACATTCTATAAGGAATGTTCAAATCACTAAATCCTACTGCCCATCCCCATCCCCGTTGCTCTGAGCAACTCACAGTGTGTTTCCCAGCTATGGTAAGGGCATGGGGCACGTTGATGCCCACTCCCCTTCTAGTGCAGCCTGATAGCGCTGATCCCTGGGTACAGCTGCATTGCATCCTGCAGCACTGTACCCCATCTGGGTGCCCACCTCTGCTCCCTAAGGAAAAGGTCAGTCTTAAGCTGACTCTAAGAAAGCAACATTTAGCCTTTAATAACTAAAGGAGAAGCTAAAAGGGTCAAAACTTAAAACAAAAATATAGTCGCTTTTGCTAAACCCATTCAGAGCTATTGCAGTATTTCTAGAAAATTTATATATATCCTCAGAGATATTTTATCTTCTAATTATTTGAATGCTTATTAATTATTCTCCTGCTTTGTTGCTTCATTTTGAAGCAAGTAGACCACTTTTGTGTTTACAAATATTCTGGATCAACACATAAGGAAGCAGTTTTAAAAATAGCCTCAGGGGTTTTTTTTTTGGTTTGTTTTTTTT
>VWZN01006631.1:7938-28308 GCA_013396955.1 Regulus satrapa | reverse complement strand
AAAAAATTCCAGGAGTTTTGCTTCAGTGAAGATGACAGCTTAGTAAAAAACAGAGGAGAAAACCATTCCCAGACTCAAATATGCAACCCATGACAGAATTGCTACAGCCCTGGTGTGTCTCACGGGTTCTGTGCAAACCTGTCAAAGAGATTCCCTTTTATCTCTACCAGGAGATAAAAAGGCAGCAAACTGGGTTTACAGGGCAGGATAAGCTTAGTTTAATTCCAAAGGTAACAAGGACTCTGAGTGGCTGCCGTGGCTGTGACCATACAATTCCAACCCGCAGCTCCTAAGCTCTGCATGGCTTCATCAGGTGCCAGGAGGGAGATAATAACTCATGAACTTCCTAAACAAACATCAAAACAGATTTGAATGCAAGAAGGTTTTGTACTATTATATTAAATGAAATCCATGATAGATAGCTAAGTCACAGGAGGCCAGTTGCAAGCCTTTGCTGCTGTCAAGTGATTAATTTCAGTAAGAACATCAAAGAGGGGAAACAAGGAAAATAGATGAGATGCCTGCTGCTGTGGCAGAGAGAGCAGTGGGGGATTTTGCCCACATTAGAACTGCAGCCCTGTGCTCAGAGCTGCCATAACACACTGTAATTGCCATTGTATTGGCTCCACAAATCTTGACAAGTAGTAAAACTCACTTTTCTCTGGAACAGCAGTCAGTATCAGAAAGTAGAGGCATGTGAGAGGGGCAGAATAACAGTACTGGTCTGCTCTTTCCCACCCCAAAAAATGGTGAAATCAAGTTTAATAATCACAACATTTAAAAAGAAAATACTCTTGACACGATTTAGAGCCTCCAGTTTCCTCTGAGGCTGAAATTGTGAATTCTTTGCACTTGAAAGACAGCTATTTTAATATTTCAAAAAATAAATCAAAGATCATTACATGATTTATCTAAATCCTGATGTCAAGGATTAATATACAAAGGGACATGGAAGTTGATAACACTTCTCTCACTCCCTGTGGATCCTCCAGTGTCATTACTACTCAAAGGAAAGTGTCAGAAAGAGAGAAAGAAAAATACATTCCCTGGCTTAGTATTTTATTTTTACAGACCAGTGAAACCTTGGATCAACAGGAAAAGACCAGCTTTGCGGACAGAAGAACATTTGAGTTCTGATTCCAACTTGATATTGAACTTGGACTTCATATTGAACTTCAGGGAGAGCACAGACTTCACAGAAGACTGAAGACAGGAGGAATGGTAATTGTAAAATGGAGAACATGGGTGTGTTGATTTTGTGGGTTTTTTGGTTTGTTTTTTTTTTTTTGTTGCTTATAGTTGGGTTTGTGATGGGGGATGTTGTGGGGTTTTTCAGCTTTACTTTGTCTGGGGTTTGTTCCAGGGAGGGAAGAGAGAGGGGATTGCCCTGTTCTGCTCTGCACTGGGACGGCCTCACCTGGAGGCCTATAATGAGCCTCACCTGGAGGCTGCTATAATATGAGAAGGATCTTAAACCATTGGAGAGGGTCCAAAGGAAGGACATGAGGGTGGTTAAAGTCCATGAGGGGAAGCCGTGAGAGGAGGGGCAGAGGGCACAGGGTCTGTTCAGCGGGAGCAGGGGGCACAGAGGGGAGACCCCCCCGTGCAGGTACAGCTGCCTTGAGAGGGCAGAGGAGGGGCAGGCACTGATCTCTGCTCTGGCACAGGGACAGGGCCAGGGAACGGCCTGAAGCCATGCCAGGGGAGGCTTAGGCCGGATATCAGGAGAAGGTTCTTCATCAGCTAAGTGGGCAGGACCATGTGTGCTGTAAATGGTGGAGCATCTGCGTAGCTCCTGTGGCGGGCTGGGCGTGATTTCCAAACAGCAGCAGGCTGGGAGTTCCTTCCGTCAGCAGGGAACAGGCTGCCACGGCCACAGGCACAGTCCTGGAGCAGCTGCAGGTTCCCAGTGTGACGGATGGGTAATGCGATGGTTGGCTCTCGGAATGAAGGGATGAACATTGTGTGCACGTCAGGAGAAGCTTTGCTGATGTATAGTTATGTTATTGTTATTTTTCTCCCCATCATCCACTGGACGGCCTTGGTAGTCAGGACACTGGGGATGAGGGCAGGCTTGTTACTAGGAGGCGTGGCATGGCAACATCTGACCGCCAATCAAGTTGCAAGAAAGTGTTTTCCACCAATGGGAGGTGAAGAAGAGTTGATTGACAGATTTTGGGTGGGGCCAGGGTTGGCTGATGCAGCCACGCCCTCACCAGGGTATAACAGGGGGAGCAGCCATTTTGTGTGAACATGTGGTGCTGTGGTCTCTTTCCTTAATTAGTCCTTTGTTGTATTGTTTCATAAACCTTAACTTTGAAATTTTAAAAGGGAGTTTTCACTTCTCACACCTAGTGCTTTGGATAAACTCCATCAGCTCAGCCAGGTGGAGTTTAGACTCCCATTCCTGTGTGACATGCACACACCATCAGGTAGAAGAATGGAAACTCGCTTCATGAGCTTGTAAAAAAGGAAAAAAAAAATTAGTCCCAGAGTTGGACTTTCCATGGACGTGCATGTCCACTGCTTTCAGACACTTATCAGCTACTATGGGTTCTCTGCTGCATTTGCTCAGTCATTGGATTCTCCCAGTCATGAATCTCCCAGACTAATACTGAGGGTCCAAAACTCATTCAGAAGATGGTGTACAAAAATTAGAAATTCCTTAAAATTTCTAAATTTGAAAGAGCCTGTTTCTAATCCCCACATACTGCTCAGAAAAAGGATTTAAAAACTTTTAATACTATAATGCAAGTTGTAGGGCTTCAGCAACCTGGGAGTGCCCAGATGACACTGCAGTCTGTCAGTGTTTGTATTGAGATGTATGTTCTCAAAGGCCAGAGAGCTTCTGAGAGATTAATACAGCTGCAGCCAATTTCACATACACAGGTCTGGGACTTCCCTTCACATATTCAGTAAAACACAGAGCAAATGGAAACTAAAGCACCTACCAGCAGAGATTCATAGATTTGGAAGGAGAATTGATCATAGCCCTCTGCAAGCATGGCCTTCTGTTTAACACAGGCCATAGGATTTCACCTACTGTGGCGGAGGGAATTACTCTTTCTTTCTCCCTAACTGAACACTATCAAGCCCAATAACTTGCTGGTTGCTGAACTATAGATTATCATTAAGTAAGACATCCAGTCTTGGTGTAAATGTTCATATTGTGAATTTACCACCTTCTTTGCCAAGCTTAAAAAATGCTTAAACACCTTGACTCAATTCATTGTTTTCTATTTGAATTTATTTGACCTAACCTTCCTGCTATCAAATTTTATTATGCTTTAGTGCATTGGACTGAAAACTCCTTAATATCATTTCCCTGGTTAAGACAGTTAAAAAAAAAAATCACACACCAGACACTAGGCACCAAAATGGGCACTTTAAATGTAAAAATGTGCTGTATCAACAGTCTGAGAAAGTTCAAAGGTTCTGCTCCATGGCAGGATAAATTAAACTGGGACTGCCACAGAGAGATACCCTGTCCCACTTGCACCACCCCTGGTGTTCCTGAGCTCGCTGAGTAAATCAGTTCAGTGAGTTCTGCCTTAAGAAATGCAATGCTATAAAAGTGATGGATCAGGATTTTGTTGGCTTGCTGCCTGAACACTGTAGGCAAAGGCCTTACCCCGTGCTGGGGCAGGGAAAGGCAGCTCTGACAGACTGAGTTGGGCTGTGAGAAATTCGCATTTTGGGGAACCACAGTAGACTTGCACCATTTCCACAGAATGGCCACAAGACACACAGTGGCCAGTAGGCCAAAGCTGATGTCTGAATCTGAAAATGCAATCCTGAACTTAATATATGTCTCCCAATAAAGCAAAACAAACTAAACCAAACCATCCCAAACCTCCTTGCTTCAACTAGTGATTCCTGGATTAATCTTCACTGTTGGTCAGGGCATTCGCCACCATGTGTGGGCTTCTGGTAACAAAAGAGCATGGGAGGAGTGACAATTATGAATAGAGTTTGAAAACCGAGATGGATGATCAATCCCAGAATGCATCTCTCAGACACTATGTCCTGAGTAAACACCAAAAAGAGCTGCTGTGTCTGAAGTGAACTAATACAAGGCAGATTAATGAACTGACCTGAATAAAGGCGATCCATTTTTCATATTCTTTTAAAATATTATCTTTTCCCTCTTTCTAAATAAGCGACTGGAATGTTAAATCAGTTAAGTGCATGAATTTGATAAAAAACTATGCAAATCCTTAAATATATAAAGGCACCATCTATAACATTGACAGTTCAGATAAAGGGTTTAGTTTTACTTGAAAATAAAAGTTCCGAGTATGGAATGTAAATGCAAGAATTTGTTTTATTTATTTTTTAAAAGTGCTTTGTATTTTGTACTCTGACAGTTACAAATTGCATGGGTAATTTATTGAAGGTTTCTCTCACCACAAACACAGTCTTCCCTTCATGAAAAGGATTGCTAATATTGTAGGAGGCTGGATAGAAATGCAGAACTTGAGGGACAGTGGGAAGGAAGATAATAAACACAGAGAAATGACACAGATTAAAGTAAAACAAATAGCAGGCAGCAGTTCAAATTACAAAATGGTGGGGGTATCAAAAAGAAATCTATCATATGTGCCAAGAAAATGAATGCACTACACAGCATTCCTGTGCTTCCTTCCTAAATTTGGGGTCACTGTCCATCTTTTTTTTCCTTTGAAAGGAAACTGGCTATTACTGATGTGCCCAGCTCAAAGTGCCTTGCCTATCAAGAAATAAAAGAGCACATCAAAAAAGGATGGAGGTACAAACACTCTTTCCCTTTCCCTTTCCCTTTCCCTTTCCCTTTCCCTTTCCCTCCCATTTTCTGTACCAGTGCAATAGAGACTACAGTTATGTTGAACAAGGCAAAAACATAAAAATTATGCAGTAAATTATGTTTTGCTGCTTGTTTTAACCCGAATAATTTCACAGACCTGGTTTAAACTGCAGCTGTATCAACAGAGCTGAAGGGATGGCAGGGAACTTTGTGTGAGTAGAAGAAAAATGTAGGATGTAATTACTCCCTGGGGAACCATTCAGGCAAATGGTTTGCTGTGCCCATTCTGCCTGGGGAGAGCGAATTTTAGGGCAGATCCAGCTCAGTGAGATTGCATGGCAGTTAGGACCTTGCTCAGTGCCAAAGTGTTGTGTGGTGGGGGTTTTATTTCCCTGAGTTAATGTACATAAGTGGTCTTTTAAAACTAGAGTCTCTAATCTAATTTTGACTTTGCAGAATCAAAATTAGGATGAGTAGAAATTATACAGGCAATGTGGAAATCTGAAGGATCACCTAATGACCCAAGACAAGGTGCTATGAAAATCACTGTGAATTAGATAAATACTCAATTTATTAGTGGAAACACTTTTGTGCCTCCCCAAACAACAAAGTAGAAGGCAGGCTAGAAATCCTACCCTCTGAAGTCCACTCCCGTACAAAACAGTACAAACTCACCTTTACATGGTCTTCTAAAAACTAAAAGTATGGAGCCCTTCAGATGTCTGCAATCAAGCCAGCATCGCCAGGTGCCTATGATGAAGGAGAAGATGAATGTATTTCTTGGTATTTATGTAAAAGGTCCAATTAAAAAAGACAGTGCCAAGAAACCACTGTTCATTGAAAACCTCCTCTTCCTGCCTTTTGGGTATATTTTGTTTTGAGCTTTCTCCTTCAAAGAACATGAAGAGCCATACAAAACCCAGTGCACTGAGTTCTAAACCACTTCATTAGCCTTTTCTAGGACATTACAGAATAGTTATTACTTAGAAACACAGAATCATTAAGGTTGGAAAGACCTTTAAGACTATAAAATCCAATCATTAACCCACCACTGGCAGGTTCACCATGAAAACACCTCCCCAGGTGCCACATGTAAACAATATCTGAACATTTCCCAAGACAGTGATTCCACCAGTGCCCAGGGCAGCCTGTTCCAGTGTCTGCCCACTTTTTTGGAGAAGATGTTTCCCTAATACACAATTTAAACCCTGCCTCTCTCAGCTTCATTTCTTTAGGTCTGACTCTCTACTTCTAAGATAAAACTAGGATTCAATACACGTTTTCATCAGTCTGCCATAAAAAAGCTGAACATCAGAAAGGTGGCTCGATAAACTATCAGTCTTTATCTCACAGCCTACAGTTTTGAAAGTCAGTAATGCAGACAGATTGTGACAAAACAAACCAAATTCCATGGGGAACTCAGAAGTGACACTGTTTTCACATCATTGTTAAGTTACATTAGAAAACAGAAGCAATAAAACAGCTTTATATGCTCAAAGCATTTTCTCAGTCTGCAAACAGCTTAAAGATTTTAGTGGGTAACTCCACAGGCCAAACAAACTCACAGACCAAACAAGAGCCCAGCACTTGTTGTGCACAGCTCTCCACATCTTCCAGTGGAGAATAGGTCAGTTCTCCAGCAGCAGCTCAGACCAGGCTTCAGACTGCCTCTAAAATGGAGGAAATGTTAAAATGACACAAAAATGGGCATAAAATGAGTGCTGTCTCTATTGGAAAGGCAGGGCCCATATCCTGTCTTTTCAAGGAAGGTTTCAGCTCAGTGGTGGGTCAGTGGTTGGACTCGATGATTTTAGAGGCCTTTTCCAACTTCAGTGATTCAGCAGTGGGAACCGAGGAGCACACACATCCCTGGAACTCCCCAGTCTGTTCCTCCCCTCCGAGACTGCACACTGGGCTCTCATGGAAGGAAGCAAATGCTGCAGCTGAGCACTTGCTGAAGCTGAAGCAGCAGCAGCAGCAGCAGGGAGCCTGAGCAAGGAACAGCCTTCCCCATACGTCATCGGGGGTTTTCCATCAAATCCCACTGAGCGCCCTCAAAGCTCTGCCCTGAGCCACGTGCTGGTGCATTTATTTTCAGCACTACCCTCACTCCTTGCTGTACCAAACTCCTTAATTTAAATTGTTCTCTTTTTTTTTTTTCTTTCCTCCCTCCCAAGCCTGCTGCCTCCCCTTTCAAAGCCTTGTCTTGCCTTCAATCCCTGATCCAATTTGTTCCCAAAGCACACCTGGGTCCCGCGTGCTGGGCTGGCGAGTCCTTCAACGATCTGATATCCCACTCAGTTGCCTCAATTAGCTCCCACTGTACACCTGGGTATAGCATTAATGTGGCATCTGTGTAGCTCAGGGAATGTCTGCTCCATTGTGGAGCTTTTCCATCACTTCCAGGAGGGAAAGATTACTGTGCCCTTAGCTGTATCGCTGTCTTAACCAGAGGGATCATCCTTTGCCTCCTTGTCTTACCTACAGCCACTCAAGCTTGTCTGCAGATGTTGAAACTTGGGAAAAAAATGGGCTCTTTGCAAGGGAGGTGAAATCACAGATTATCAAGGCGGCAGAAAGAGTAATTTATTGGAAAGCTTCAAGCCAGAATCACAAGGCTGCACAAGGCTGTTAGAACTGCTGTGCCTTGACTGAACTTTGTGTAATCCCAGCCAAGTGCAGCTCTTTGCCCCATTTGAGCTGCCAGTAAAGCTGAGAGCAGGACTAAAAACCTTCACCAGGCTCAGATTGCTCAAGCTTCTTGCAATAGAATGTGGACAAGGCTTATCTTGCAGGAGATAGGTCCAGACTTTTTTGTGGATGTTTTCCACTTGAACTCATGAACGTGCTGCCCAAATTTTCCCCATGGTCCTCAACGGGAGACTGAAGGACAGTAGGAAGATCATACTCATAAGGTGAAACTACAGAAAATGTGGATTGTTTTAAATATAGTAATATCAATAAAGTATCTAAAAAATTAGTTTGTTCAGTAGAGGTGATGAGAAGCGAGGTCTAATACTTTCCTCCAAAGGTGATGGTTTTGTACCTGGATCCAAGGTGATAAGACAGCATTTTTCAATAAGACATCATGTTGGGCTCAGAGGGGTTTTTTTTTGTTTTTGTTTTTCCATATAAAATCCAAGCTCCTATTATCCCTTATTCTCGGGATTGGTGAAGAAGTTAGCTAGCATAATTTTATTTGACAAACATCAAAGCTAGGGAGAACATTTTCAGTACTGGAAGGTTTATGATACCACTTTTCATCCATCTGAGCTTCCTCACAGTATAACTCTTGAAACTGCTGGCTGGTTTCAACGATATCTGCTGGACTGGGGAGGTCACAGAGAGATTTTCTAAATTATATTTGATGGAAATGAACATCAGTTTAGAAGATCTGCTTTCTTTCTTCAATCAAGAAAGGAGACCGTATTGATTTCTTTGCTGATTAAAACAGCTGCAGTGTGAGAGCAAGAATCATTAAAAAGAGAAGATATACCAGAACTTTTTATAATCTCCATAGGAGAAAAAAAAAAAAAAAAACCAAAACTAAAAAAAAGAACCTGTCACCATTTGAAAATTAATTGGAGTGACCACCCTATAGCAGACCAGTCTCTTCTGTTCTTCAAAATTCCAATGTTCAGAGGACAATGCAGCAGTATTTTGGGTGTCCAAGAGATGCCCCCTTGGATTTGATCTGTACCTAGAAGGAAGCAAAGCAAACATGTTTTTGGGTTTTTTTTTCCTCCTTTTGTAATTGATTCTGCTTTGATTTTGCTTACTTCCCTTCACATGTGCATGTCTCCTAGAAGACAGCTTCAGTTCACCTAATTCAAACTCCACAGCAGTCTCAAATAACTTTTCTGGTGTGCCTGAAGCAAATAAAAAAGCTTGATGACTTTTAAAGGCTATTAAACCCCTTGTTTCCAAGAATTTTAATTCATCTCATTAAATGTTTCTCTGCCATTCATTTATCCCACTAGATTATCTGACTATTAAAAGAGTAGACATCAAGATGAATGGGCACCAAACTTCTAAACCAGCCACAACGAAATTTTTCCAAAGCATTTCAACCCCTCAAAGAAAGCCCTTAGAAGGCAGTGGGATCATGGAGACAGAGCTGGAAGCTCAGCTGCCTTTCCAAAATACAGAAGTATTCCCCAAGGACTGGGAGAGATGAAGCTCTGTGGCCTCTGTTTCCTTCCACAGTACTGCTCAGCAGGTATGTGCATTCCTCAACATGTAGGGAACTTTTTTCACTCCTGTCACAGTTTATAGGGGCTCTAAGCAGTGCACAGAAATTGATTTATCTTCATTTAAGTGTTAACAAGGCATATCTTTCTTTGAACTGGAAGTACTTTAACTATATTCATCACTTCTCTCAATTAAATGGTTTTCATCCAATTCCTTCATTCAGGAGAACTCTGTATTTTTACATTTGCTTCGTGTTAATTCATCTGATTTCATCACACACAATCTCACAGTGTAACACAGAAGCAAAAATGAGCTGTGGGACAATAGAAAGAAAAGGCTGTCCTAAAGTGGGTTTGCTGCTAGAGACGATCTCCCATGAAAACTCACTATGAGGAAGATCTGAAAGAGGTATTCTGAGCCACAGCACAGGTGTCCTCTCCTCATCCTTTAACAAGAAACAAAATTAGAGGAGCTCTTTTTCTAAGGGATCTGTGCTGAGCCGGTAAATCATTCCCCATGGAGGCAGCGCATCATTTTTCATGTCCCTCAGACTGTGTGATCTGCAGGCAGTAATTCCCTTTTGATTGGGGCCTTTTTTTTACATACTGAGAGACCACAGCAGATGATTAAAGTGGAATCCCAAAATGAGCTCTACTGCCTTCAGGGGAAAACTATTTCTTCCAGAACAGCCTCTCATGTCCTGCTGTGTTACTCTGGGTCTTTCCCTGTGGCAGATATAATTTCCATATACTATAGTTAATTTCTACTAATGAAACAGCTCCACCAGTTGAAACATGATGAAAACAAACCTTAACAAAATGTACATATAAAATATATATCTGTAGTTTTGACTTCTTTTGGAGAGGAAGAAAATCTCAATACCCTCAGTTCTATTTGTCAGCAGTGCCAGGGTTTGCTTTCATAGTGGATCCCTCTGTGGAAAAGTGATTAAAGAGAACAAAATCATGGCTGAGTTTTAAAAGAGTCTGTTCAAATAATCTGAGAGGCAATTGACTCACTGGAGTGTAGGCTTGTCTTGACTGCTATGGACTAAATGTGGTTTTGCAAAGCTCTTTGTGTTCATAAATGCTATCAATAACATCTTTCATGGTACCTGTTGTGCAAGATACAATGTGAGCTCACACAAAATGAATAATTAACAGCCAATAGGTTAAAAATAGTGGATATGGAAGCAGTTTCCAAGAGGGATTTTTCCTCTTTTTCTCACTTGACTTTTCAGAAGAATATTTAAATACTGAGAGACAGGAGGTATTGTATCCTAGAGGTAATTAGTATCAATCAGTCACATGAAAACTAGCTGATTTTATGAGCTCTAATGAATGAGGAGTCCAACAGCTTAGGGGATTATGTCACACAGAGAAGTTCTGGCCATGCCCTTGCTCTAGTCCCTGAAGTATGGTGGGACTTTCACTCAGTACAGAGACTTCAGGGGGAAATCACAGCCTGTGGAAAGAAGCAGGGAAATTATGTCAGCCTGGAGCTGAGGAAGGACACTTTGGCTCTCCTTCTTCTGGAGAACTTTCATCACTAGCTGACAGTTGTTGTAAGCTTGATGGTGAAACTCTGCTTGATGTCTGATTCTCCTGAAGGGCACTTTCTTCTATATTTCTTTAGAGCAAACCCCTAAGATTCAGGCTGCTACAAACTGAGAGGCTCACTTGGTCTCAGAGCCCTGATTTAAGTTCTGGTGGTGTTTAAACTCTGCAAAACCAGCCTAAGATCATGCCTCAACCTGAGGCACAAACTTTAGGGTCAAAGAGAGTGACAAAGAAAGATTTGTCAAATTGATCTGACTCACTGGGTGGAGTCAGCACCACAGACACTCAAATTCTGCTTGAAAACTGTTTTAAGCACTCAGGTTCCTCCGTTTTCTTTCCCCATGATCTCAGCATTTAAATAAAGGCAATTTTTACCCAACTTTCAGCCCAGTTACGTGTTTCTTTTGCATACTGTGCTTTAATTGTTCTTTAATTATCATCACACATTGAAGAATATAGTCAAAGCAATCATACTGTGGACAGAGGGACTTAGAACAGTTACAGGTGTGTTCAGCTCTTCAGATGAAGCTCTCAACAGGTTCAAGATGCAGCACGAATCTGGCCACAGAAGTCAGTACTCACCCAGGACAGATATGGGGGGGCAGGGGGGGAGAGAAGAAAGAAAATAAAGAAAACAAAACCAAATCCCCAAAACCTAAAGCTGGAATATTCTAAATGGATTTGGAGGAAGAAAGAGATAAGAGATGGCATTCTTCCTACCCAAACAAAACTAACAGCCTTAGTGGTTACTAACAGCAACCTGGAGCTCCTCCTTTTCTACCATCTCAGCAAAAAGACTTGGAGAGGCAACAGCAGGAGAAAACACAGCCTTAACGAACACCTTAACGAACGGAGCATAATTGGTCTGCTTCATAATCGCTGCTCCTCAGGGACCGGCAGTGCTTTAAAAACAAGATGTATTTAATCACAGTGTCCCACTGACACCAGTTCAAAGGCAGCTTCAGCTGCTCTCATCTTCAAGAGAAAACTTGCTTGCCCAGACTTCAATTAATCCCCACACTGTCCAATTTCTCAACATTTTCAACCTTGTTCAGGATCTTTGCACACAATCCTGACACATCCGCTTATTCTTCTCTGTTTGAGCACACAGGTCTTCAGCCAAAAAGGAAGTATGAAAACTCTTACCCAGACTTTTTTCTTTGCTGCACTGCAAGCCAGTGGTGTAGCTGCTTATTAATGTTTTTGACATAATCAAAGGTAAAGATAACCCCCAGGGTTCAGTCTCCTCAATTTTAGTCCATTACAGAGATAGCCAATCTTCTGGCTTATGCAAATCAAATTCTTCCCTATTTTGCCTAAAAATTAATTATGATAAAACATTTATTCTGCATATGCTTCTTAAAACAAGCTAAGATTTGCTTTTTTAAACAGGAAAATTTTCATTCTCCTAATATACTCTTGTGTTTTGCAAAAGTCACAGACTTCCTAATTCTCATTTGACATTAAGCCATTTAAGTAATTTTATTTAGAAAATTCTATACTTTACAAACAGACCAAACCTCTGAAAAGCATATTAAATATTCACTTATGCTTGAATTGTTTTCAGGATGGAATTTCCTGCATTATATATCAAATATCAGTTTTTTAGAAATGCTTGACACTCATCAAGAGCAGATATGAGAATGGAACTTGCTTGCTGAACAAACATGACCTGCAAATAATTTATTTCTCTTCTTAAGGCATATTTTCCTCTTCTAAGGCAAACATAGATTTTTTTTTTTTTTGTATTTTTTTTTTTTTTAAGTTAAATGGATTACAAAATGCACATGCATTGTTCTTCTAAACATAGGACCAGTTATGCAAGGTCAGCTGTATCATGTCATGTCCTCAATTGTGACAAGTAACAGAAGTCAAAAGAAGAGTGACACTACATTGGTAAGAATATATGAATACATTTCGGTTTATTCTCTCAGTTTCCAATGACTTTTATATTCAGGAAATCCATGAATTGTGGGTAATACTGCATTTAACTGACCTTGATGAATGTTTCTTCCATGCATTTATCTAATCGCTATTTAGCATCCATAAACACTATGATAAAGAGCTCCATAATTCAATTATGCACTGTGTAAAAAGCTCTTTTATTTGTTTCCAACCTTTGTCTTGTTAATTTCCTTTTGATACTATCTCTTCACTAAGAAAAATACAGTAACTTCTTCCTTACTGCTTTTTTTTCCTTACAGCCTCATGGTTTTCAGAATAGTTTACGTATGATAGGAGGACCCTCTTGAGACCACCTGGTCCAACTCTTTTGCCCACACAGGGCCCCTTGGAGCAGATGGTCAGTTGGGCTTTGTGCACATCTACCGAGGGAGATTTCAATGCTTCTCTAGGCAACCTGTCCTCCCCAGATCTGAGCACCTCCACACCTCCTGTCCTGCTACTGGGCACTACGGAGACCAGCCTGACCCTCCTCTTCATTCCTTCCCACTGGCTGTTTATGCATGTGGGTAAGATAGCCCCGTGCCTTCTTAGGCTGAGAGAAATTGAAAACAGCCCCCAGCTCTCTCAGGCTCTTCTTACAGTAAAGTCCCTTCCTCAGCAGACTTTTAACTTACTTGTGCTGGGTAACCCAGAACTGGACGTGGCACTGCAGATTTTAAAGAAATCTTTCACACCCTTCTTCACTCATCTCCTTCCTAGATTGAAGTTTCCTGTCCAGCTATCGGTCCTGTCTTAGGAACCATTTTCTTTCCTTGCTTATAGCCTTTTACTCATTTTCCAATGCATTTTGAAATCCATTTTGGCATGGGACAGCCATAGCTTTTCTTGCATTCAGCACATGGATGCACATGCACACATGCATGAGGATGTTTCCTGTACATTCTCTAATTCTAACAAATCCTAAGGTTCAACTGTTTTTTGACTATGCTATGGAGCATGAAAAGATTGTTCCTTAAAATATCCTGGGCGTTAGAACTCTGAAATCTCTTACCTGAATAAGCATTTCAACAGTTGGGGCTGCATAATGCAAATTATTCCTTAATGGTGATGGTGGTGCTCCAATGAGCAGACTTTCTAAACTTACAAAGTGCTTATAAGAAAGATGGGGATAGGCTTTTTATTCCTAGCAATAGGAAAAGGGATAATGCTTTTAAGCTAAAAGAAGGTTAATTTAGACTAGATATTAGGAAGAATTTTTTTTTACAATGAGGGTGGTGAGGCCCTGTCGACCAGAACATCTGTGGCTGCTCTTTCCCTGGGAGTGTCCCAGACCAGGTTGGATGGGGCTCTGAGGAACGTGGTCTGGTGGAAGGGATCCCTGCTCATGGCAGGGGATGAGGAACTGCATGGTCTGCAAATATCTATTTAAACTCAAATTATTCCATCATTCCATTACTTTGCTACAGATAAACCTTGGATAAACTGTTTTTGCAGTCCAGCACATGGCTTCATGGGGAGTCAGTCACAGGAAGGCCTTAGCAGTATTACTCCCTTAAAATTAACATTTTTCAGGCTTAACTTTCAGATGTCTCTTTCCAGCCCTATCTTGTGTAATGCTAAGGTCTCTGAATATATTACCTGTTTTGTTCTCCACCGGAAGGTATTGGGTGAAGTGTAGAAATCTGACTAAAAGGATCTTTCTGTGTGCTTACACAGCATGTTTTGAAACCAATAGCTGACAGCTCTTCTCTCTGTGAATTGGAAAACAGAACCTTAATTTCTGTTTTCTGGTATTTCCAGGATGATCAAAATGAAAATGTGCAAGCACAAATTTTCTTCACAAGCTTTTATGCAGCTATCCAGTGTCCCTTCTGATTTTGCAGTTAATTTAACTATCAGGATCTAGCTATGTTATTTACAAATGCCTTGTCATTTGGGCTTGGATTGCTAGTTTCTTCTGTAACTATTTATATAATAGGAAAGCTCATTGATTCCAGACCTTTGGTAATATTCACTATGCAAATGTAATGATATGATCATTGCTCGGAAGAGCTTGCAGATTTAAAAGGTCAAGAGAAGACAACACAGATGGATGCAACAGATTAAAGAAGAACCACTTGGATACCTGATGCCAGATATATAGGATTTAAAGGAGATTGGCAAAACTCTTGATACATGTGAAATGAAAAACAGCTGGCATGATATCCATGGAGCACTGGGATGAAGTCTATCCTTTCTTGTGCCAGCAGGAATTCACTGTAATTATTTCAAATTTAAGTAAACCTCATTTCTTCAATTATTCAAATAAATATTAATAAGAAAAAAAAAAATCCTCCTTTGCATCCTCAATCACACTGGATTTTGTAGAATTAAACAAAATATGGAGGGAATAACCAATAAAATCCTCAAGAGACATTTGAAAACTGCAGAAGGAGTACAAATTCATATTTAATTTCACATAATTAATGCAAATCTTTACCTTAGAACAGTTAATAAATTATGTCTTGTCTGGCATCTTTCCACTACCAGGAACTGAACACATTTATATTTTAAGCTTCACAAAGCACCTGAAAGGAGGTAAATTAGAGAGATTGGAGAAAGCACATCTGAAGCCTAGCCATCATGGCAGCTGGATGCTATGGGAAGATTCAGAGCCCAGACTGGATAGAGGAGAACACCTACTCGATTTTCTGGGGCCGTGTAATTATCTCCTCTGTGATTTAAGCTTGGTTGCTGTGCCCAGTTGTGTGAAACACACTTGACTCTACTCCAGCTTCTGAGAAGTTGGCATTTCTTGAACGTGGTGCTCTCTACTATAACATCATCCATTAATAAATATAGGGAAAAAGCAGTCTATCTTCCTGGGACACAACCATCTGCTATGGTTCTGGGGGAAGAGTGCTCATTATTGCTATCACAGAATCACAGAATGGTCTGGGTTTTCAGCCCCCTGCCATGGGCAAGGACAGTTTTCAGCAGCCCAGCTTGCTCCGTGTCCCACGCATGGGCATTGAGGATGGGAAAAGTATCCCAGTGCTCAGTGATGGGGCTGTCCTCCTTATACTTCGTTGTATGGGAAGGTCTCAATTTCTGGTGAAGATGGGCCCATGGAAACAAGAATCTTTTGGGCTTACAGAAACAAAGGTAATGAGCTGGATGAAAATGTCATAGGATTGACCTTTTCCCTGAACAGTCCTGCACCTATGACTTCTTGGAAAGCGTGTGACTATAGAGTTAAACGAAGTCTAAACATGAGCTGGTTGCACACCTAATCCACACCTCGTGGTGAATTCCACCACTCAAATTCTGCCTGTCCATGTCCCAGTGCCTTGAACCTCTCTGCTGACAGCTAGGAGAACCTTAAAATTGTCCAAACCTCCCATGGCTCGGATATCCAGTTAGGAATACTCTCTGTTTGGTTCTTGCAAAGAGCATGCCAGTACTGGAAAGCAGAACTTCCACATGTATTTTGGCTTCATAGAAATACCTGCATCAAGTTCCCAGCATGGTCCATGGAGATCTATTCAGCCTTGCCAGTGGAATTAAATAATTTCAGAATCAGCTTGCACTAAAGCAGGCACATGGGCCTAGATCCAGTCTGGCTAAAATGAAGCACACAGTGCTATTTGAAATGACTTGAGGTAGCCAAGACTGGCATGGCAGAGTGACAAAGACAGCATGGAAAACATGGGTAATCCATGCTCCTGTAGAGCAATACCTAAAGTCCAGGAGGGATAGCGATTAAATCGATGGACCTACCTTTAACAAATCTCCTTTAGAAATCCTAGTCTGTGATACAAATAAAAAGCTAAGGTTGAGGATCTTTACCTGCTTGTGTGGCAAGGCAAATGGGAAGAACAGATTCCTTGAGCAGCTATCCAAGGGTAGCGATTACTGAAGAGAATTCTGTAGATACTGAAACATACAGGATCAGAACATCCGTACAGCTGGCAGCTTTAATATAGTATAATTAAAATAGGGGTAGTTGCCCTAATCTCCATCAATGTGGCAGCAGCTGCAATGGCCCCAGATTCCTCCTGCACGCTCCTGCATTACAGTACTTTGTGCAAACTGGACTCAAGCATTAACCAGAGACTGCGTCTTCAGAAAGAGTCTAATTCAACACTGATACTGCAGTGAAAAAACTCAGGACAGCTTTTAACCTGGCCACCACAGCTGTACCTCCCTTTGCCCCAGTACCAACAGCAGGGCTGAAAAATGGCAGTGGCTACAACAGAACTCAGTAAGACCAACAGAACCAACAACATTTATGACTGAACAGAAGGCTCATCACTAGAACTATTGAGCAACATTGGTAGGTACATGACCAGGGATATAAACATGGACAACCAAATAATGAAATAGTGGAAAAGCTTATGCTAAGCAAGCCTTTGGTACACACACATAATAGAGCTGTAAGACTGAGCCGTAGGAATCCTGGTTTGTGCTGATTTTCCAGTTTTAAATGAGTCGTTCTTGCTCTTTTATACATCTGAAACTGTAAACAAGAAAATAATCCTTGGGACTCGTAATTCTCAGTTGTTCTTGTACAGTTCCACTTGCATTCCATGTGGTGATAAACAAGAAAAATATCATACAGCTTTTAGCTATCCTTCTGGCTGTATCTCTTCACTGAATGAAATTATTTATCTGCTGCAACATATTAAATCAGGATCGGGTACACAGTAAACTGGACAATATGGACGCAGGAAACATGGACACTGACAGAAAGGCCTGACAGTGTGTCTTGTGGCTATTTCTTTCTTAAGCTGAAAAACTGCTGTATTTCAGTTCAGCTTTATTGTGCATGTACACAAGTGTAGGATTAATTAATTAAGGAAAGCACAGAAACCTGTTCCTTTTCTCGGTTTTTACTAGAGCTTTCTAAGACAGAAGAATGGAGAGAACTGCCAAAACACTGTTTGACAGGAACACGGGGTGCAGCAAATATATTTCTTCAGGCACCTTTTGAGCTCTAAGGTATGGAACAAACAAAACCCAACAAACCAAGTCTAAACACAAAATGCAATCAAAACACACTGCTATATGACAAGCTGTAATGGCACTTCTCAGATCCACCTCAAATTAAAGCCCCAAGCCGTGGTACTTTTTGTGTGAGACAAGTTAAAAATGGGTTCTCCACCACTGAGTTTACAGAGCTGGGAGGGAAATAGAAGTTCAAGACGCAAAAAATCTTCAAGGTCAATGGACGACATGCCATGACTGTAGCACAGAGCCTCTCAGTTCCATTTCAAAAGTAGCATTTGTCAAGTTAGAAGCAGAACAGGAGCTGAGACCTGTCATCTCCTTGTTTGCAGAGTAAGATGCCGCACAGCACCTTGTTACTGGCATGCTGCCACTTGGAAAAGTGAAATATGGCCCAGTATCCTTGAAAACATACCACCTACAGGTTTTAGTAAATTTTATGGATTAACTATATAAAACACCTCTGAGCTCTGGTATAACTGTGGTTATATATAACCACATTTTTTCCCTATGTTCAGGATTCCAACAAGTAGAAAGGCCTTACTGGTCTCCATAGCCAGGTCTCTGCCATGTAGTTTGCTTTTAGGACAACTTCATTCACTGTCCCAAGACGTGCAGCTGTGCTTTCCCTTGGAAAAGCAGAACCTGACCAGAGACCTCAGATGAATTATTCTTTTAAAGAAAGAGCTTCCTGCTGTGCTCTCGATGGTGTCCTCATGCCTGAGGTTGGTGAATGACTCAGCCAGCCATCACTGCATCAACATCTCCCCTTCACCACCCTGGGGTCAGAAAACTCAGCATCTGAGTGTCGTTGCAGGATCAGGGAAGGTGTCTACCTAACAAGGGCTCTCAGCAGGGACAGACAAAGGGAGAAAAAATCCAGGTTTAAGCTAAAATGGAAGCTGCCTACTTCAGAGAACAGACACTGCCACTAGATCAGCTGTGCTTTTATCAGAAATCTGTCACTGGTATGTCAGTTAATGAAAATACAGCATTAGAAAAATGACAGGACAAGTGAATGCACTGAGTAAATACAACTGACATCAACAAATAAGGGAGAAAAAAACCCAGTCCAGTATTTNAAAAAAAAAAAAGTATTTCTGTCCCTGGTCTGAGGACAGAGGACAAGATGCTACACCGTCAGGTAGGCAAGAGGCACAGCCATCTCTCTATACATGCACTCAGATATGGAACTTGGGTTAGCCCACCTAAAGTTCAAAGGGAAGAAATCTGTGGATGGTCTATCAAAATCAGAGATTCCACCTAATTACTCCTTTTCTTCTCAGCTAGAAAACTGTTCATATATATCTACACAAGAATATAAACTTACTTTTTTTAAAAAAAAAGGTGTTTTTGTTTGGTTTTTTGCAACATATTTTTTTCAGTGTGTAAGCAGTGAGAAATTTTAAATTACACATAAAATATAAACCCCATTGGTTACAATTACCTTTATAGTCTCATGCCCAGTGAAATAAGGCACACCAAAAGAAAAGGACTGTGCTGTGGCAAATTATCTTCCCACTTTATAGATGAAGTAGAGACCAAGCAGTTTGTTTGTGGGATTTGTGTCTGTTTTACCTGTTATATTTTGGATGTGCATCTGTGTGACTTACCTGTTACATAATCGAGTCAACATCTAAACACAGCACAAGGAGAATGGAATGATCTGTCAGCTCTGAGGACTGGACCAAAGTGAACTGCCTGACCATGGAAGGAAGGATTCCAGAGGTACCCAGAGTGCCCACACTGACTGGTTCAGCCGCAATTTCACACTGCTTTTCCTACACTGCAGGTTGTCAACACTGACCTCTGTAAACTGACACCTTCTGGTCTCTCACCACTGATGAAGTGGACACTCTTCTATCAAGGGAAGGACTTCAAAATGTTTCTGTTAAATTTTGGAGAGCTTCTAATTGCAGAGGTACTTTACTTGGAATTTGAGTACCTCCCTGGGGTACAGCTTAATTCCCTTTGGAAAGGGCCGTCCCACACACAGCTGAAGTGATTCATGCCTGTGTGTAGATGCACTATGAATTCTTCCCCAAGCAGTGTTCTCACTGTTTCAGGTTTGAATGTAGACAGGTGAAACACTTCACTGTTAATATCCTGGAAGCAACTGGGGGTGGGCATTTTATCCTCCAAAATGAAATTTCTTTTCCCCGCTGTTGAGTCCAGTCTAAATGAGAGAAGGACAGGAGGGCATCAATATCACACTTTTGAGTAGCCTCACTATTACAAAGAATCATCACATCAGCTGAAGAGGTTACAAAAATCTCTTTGAACACAATTCCCCTGCAATCTGTTTTCAATGACTCCCTTAAGACTCCTTAAATGTAGGCGCTCTTCAGACACTTCATAATAACCACAGCATTTCACCATCTGCTGATGATACCAGGTCTTGTGAGTAGAACCTCTCCTGACTACAAAAGGCAGCCCATTTGGACTACCTCTCTTTCTGCTATCTCCACTCCGCAAGGGAGTGTTAAGACTCCCATTTGCTGTTCCTCTTTCCCTTTTCCAAAGTCATTATTTCCTCTAAAGCCTTGCAAAAGCACTTTTCATTTTAAATTGCACACAAGAACAACAAAACCAGGTAACTGTCTATAAGAACAGGGATGTTTCTTGCAAAAAAGGATAGAGGCTTTTGTATTAAAGGCACACAGCACATCCACATCTTTTCATTCCCCTACTCTGTCTTCCCCAGAAATACTACTTTGGCAATTATTGCTTCTATACCCCAAAAGAAAAGCCTACTGTGGCACTTTCTGCTCCTGATACACTGGCAATTGAAAACAACCAATGACAGTCTACAGTAGGAAGGCAAAAATGAAATTATTTCACTGGCTTCTCCCACAAAAAAAAAAAAATCAGTATGAGACCAAGATGAATGCTGAAAGGCAAGTAAAGCACCTACGAGGTAGTTAGGTAGTTTTATTGTATAATAAG
>VWZN01006629.1:145990-162975 GCA_013396955.1 Regulus satrapa | reverse complement strand
CTTTCCTGCAGTAATTCTTTCATTATTTGTTTCACATGATAACATAAATTTTAGAATTATAAGCATTTTCCTGTATATAATCCTTCCTATATATTTCTTATATTTTCTCCTTCAAAGCTAGAAAAACCTAGTTGGCTTCTGATGGCCAATTGAGAATTTAATCCCTTTCAAGTTTACTCTGCTTTTTTTGTGTTCTGTCAGGATGCTGCAATTTTCACACAAGTTACAGAAAATTTTCAGTTTCAAAAGGATCTTCCTAAGTCTAACTGTCTTTAGACTTACTGCTGGCATGATGAATTCTAGAGGGCTAATCGTGAACAGCATATCAGTGCTTTCCAGCACCATGACACACATTCTGAACTGCTGCTCTGGAGCTCTTAAAAACCTGTCTTTTTCACTACTATGCTGCTAAAAGCAGTTGAAACAAACAAACAAATTTTTTTAAGTTGTCTAGAAAACTTCTTGTTTTGAATCTTTCCAGAAGAGTTTACCAGATAATTAATGGAAAAGTAGAATTTGAAAGCAAAACCAACCATATTTGCTTACAGTCATATCCATCTGGTTTCTCTAAAGCCTAAAAAGATTGTAGGTAGCAATCTGTTCCATTTTCTGTTTTGTTACAGTTTTAGTCAAAAGCTCTAATTCCTTCCAAAATTAAGTTTTGATGCATGTATGCAAACTTTTAGATACACTGCAGTGTTCTCATGATTTCATGACATTTTATATTTTGTGTGATTTTTCAATTAAATATGTTGAATCTTTAATTTCTCACATCTTTAAGCTGAATAAGCAATATTTTCATGTTGTGTTAAATTCCATTAACCCCCTCAAGATTTATTCTATATACATATTCCACATAATTTTAAATACAATAAATAAAAAATAGCTCTTTTTGTTAGACCTCTCAAATTTTTATGAAATTATATTCTGAATCTTCCATGTTTCCCATGTCTCTTGAGTTTTACAGTTTAATTTTGGAAGACTTTCATGTATTCTTTGAAAATTTAGAGGTTGTTATAGGATTTGGTGACAAAGTTGTAGTGGAAAGTGGGTGTTCAGATGTTAGAATCATTGAAAAATCATTGTTGTCTTGTTTCAGTAATATCTAAGGGAAACATTAATCTATTTCAGGAAAGTAGTTTGGGAAAATGTATATATGTGAAATATAAACACTTTCCTAAAGACTGTTTATCTATTCAATAAATACAAGATTTTTTTCTAAAACAAAGGGAAAGAGAAATAGCTAAAACACTTCTTCCTAAATCAAAGGTTGGTTTAATGTTAGGTTAAATATTTCCTTTAACAACAATAGAATATTAAACCTCCAGTTATGGAAGAGGAAAAATAACTGCATAATTAGAAGGAACCCTGTGTTCTTTAGCAGTATCATTTTTTATCTATTAAAAGTACAGAGTCTTTGATTCCTTAGATGAAAGAGATTCAGAAAGCAGATGTCAACTTCTTTTTCTTAAAAACATTAAGCCTGTGTTCTAACCAGGTTTGTCCTTTTCCTCACATAGGCAATGCCTTAAATCACTCCTCTTACTCCTTCTTAAGTGTTTTGTTTTGTCTTGTTTTTTCCTGGATTTTCTGTGTTCTTTTGCAACAGATAAATGCATGCATCAGGCACAAATTTGTTCTCAGTTACTCCGAAACCACCTAGGTTCGCTTACGCTCGGGCTGTTTTTCTTTGTGATGTTGAACCTGGAGTGGTGGATTGTGTCTCTGGCTTTGGAGCAAGGACTGATCTCAGTGAAAATGAAGGGGGATGCATGTAGAGCCACTGGTTGTAAGCTCCTACAGCTGCAAACTAAAAAGGGGAAGATTTTCTCCTCTGAAGTAACTTATCGTTGTTAGGGGGTGGGGCAGTAAATTAAACAGGGACATAGAAAAACATGGCAATGACCATTCTGCCTCTGACAGTGCTTACAGAAAATGTTCAGAGGAGCTTGGAAATGTTTTCAAGAACATTCTCCCAGTATCCATATATTTGTGCTATTCCAGGGGAGGAGCAATTGATTGTTTTTACATGTGTATCTGTGGATTTCACTGTCATATAACTACTCACTTTTCTGTCACCCCATAGAAGCTTTCAGCTTTCACAGTGTCCTGTGGCAAGCAATTTGCGGCTCTTTCTGTGACAGCCTTCTTTTTTTCTTTCAAGTACAAATAAATGTATATCTTACATTACTGTCAGGATTGCCTGCCCAATGCTAGAGTCACTAATGTAAAGTGCTGTTTATTTTCAGAGCTATCTGTGCATTTTCTAAAATAGGTAAACAATCAAATATTTTGAAACTAATGTAGCTGTATGTTTGGGCAATCCATTGTTTTTCTGATGTGATTTTAATTATTGGAGGAATTGTTATTATTGCTATTATTGAAAACTTAATCTTATTACCTTATTTTCCTATTACCTTTTAAAAAAAGGTGTTTATTTTCAAGACCTGACTGGCCTTGCTGTACTCATGGCATTTGTTGCAGGATGAGAACTTAATTTCTTATGTCAACAAACAGCATGTATTATTTCAGTTATATGGTTATTTCATGTAATACTCTTACACTTGTAAGTAGGTAAGTCCTCCAAAAACACAAACCACAAAAAAGCCCTTTAATAGTGAAATGTTCGTAACTGAGAGATTTTATTATATTGTTTTATGGATTGCTTTCTCATGATAGAGACTTTACATAGGTTTGTCTGATCTATAATTCCATTTTCAAGTAAAAAAATATTCTTAAGTAGTCCATTTGATTTGGAGCAACCCACACTATAATAGATATATTCACAATCTTTATATCAAATTATTTTTTTAAAAACCATCAAAATCAAATTACATATTTCACATGCTTCTATTTCTTAAGAGTTATTTTTTGTAATTTTAGAATGAATTTCAAAAATAACATACCTGTGGGAAATCAGATTTAAAGCATATGCCTTGTAGATTGGAATAAAATGTGTTTATAAATTCCTATTACCCTAAGAAGGTTCACAGATTCATATATTTTGGCTGTTCTCTCCAAATGAGATAGCTTTGTGACTTATATTTTAGCTTTCTTTAATAGGATAAAGGAGATTAGATTAGGGTTTTAAAGCTTTCTCTGTTTTTTTTTAATGTTACTTGTGAAGCAATCGTTGTTATTCTTACTCCAAAATGGAAACATCAGTGCTGTGCTGTCACAGAGACTGGAAGCTTAGGAGTGCCACTGCTATTTCCTAAGTACTCCGGAAGCTTGGGGTTGNTTTTGATCTGCAAGCAGAATAGTTGAAACATAGGGATCTACGTGAAAATAAAGTGAAGATACTCAGCATGAATAAAGACAAATATAGAGTTTCAGAACCTTTTGAATAAAAGATGGAAAAAAATTGAAAATTTGGGCTCTGAGAGTATAAATTTAAATAAGGAATTACACATTATGTGAGTTTTGCTTGAGATACTGAAAGAGTTCATATATCACTTTGAACTTGCTTGGCAGGTGAATAATTGACATGGTTGTGAGAATTATGATTATTAGGAGGATTGCTCAGGAAATAGGCATTTCAAATCACAAAACAAAAAGCTCCTAAAAGACATGCTAATCAGCTAAAAACTGAGCCCTGCATCATGACAATTTGTAATTACCCTTTACCTTTACACAGTAGTATTAGAAACTGAACAAAAAGATTGCTAGTAAAGACTTTTGTCTTAAATATTTTAGAGATGCATATCTGCATGTTATTTAAATACTAAACAACAATTATAGATAATATCTCTTATCCTACTGTGATTTCATATACTGTGGATATTGTTTGGTTTATAAAGTCTAATGATCAAACAAAGGTTATTTCCATTTTTGCAGAGCATCCAGTTAAGAAGATTAGTCTTGTTTTGAAATAAAATGACTACTATCCAAACGTTCTTAACTGTACTCTGAAAAATTCTTCTCTTGAACACAGCAATAAGTAACCTGGATAGGAATTTCTCAAAGGAAAACTGAAGGGTCAAGAAAAGAATTCTCTGTAAGAATTACTCTTCTTTATTCATAAAAAGAGAATATATTGACTTGAGGAAACAAATCATTGATTTTGGGAACATATTCCCAGTTAGCTCCAACCTAGACTGGATGAGTAGAGTAAAACAGTGTTGATTCTACTGAAAACTTAGGTTTTCAGCATTCCCTTCATAAACCAAAAATTTACCAAATGGTGACTATTTGTTGATAGAGTTTCCACTGAGTCACTTTTTTTCTTGCTTTTCATTGTGCTGATTTAGAAACATTTTTCTTAAAAGGTGATGCTGTCAAATATTTCTCCATTTAGGAACTTACTCATTAGAACTGTACTGTTAAAATGCAGAAAACCATTTCAGTCTCCCTCCTATATGCAGGCATAGTGAGCACAGAAATAATTGTTTCATTTATGTGAGCATCAGTGACTGCATTTAGTTTGTCACTTCCTTTTTGTTTAGTCTCAGTCACCTTCCTCTTAGTTCTAGATGGAGCATCCCTTCTTACTACCAGAAAGTTAAGGCAGCAAATAAAATGAACCAAAAAAAAAAATTAAACACACACCCAGGACTGTGTGTCTCTAGAAACATGTAAATCAAGCACAGACATTTTCTAACAGGCTTGCTTCTCTTCAGACATTTTCGAGGAGTTTGCGTAAGTCCCACATTCCTGTGGGACATCAGATTCCACTTGCTCTCTGGCCTCCTGGCCCATGAATTATCGTTTTCTTGCCCAGAATTCAGTCTGCATGTGTGTGCTTGCTTGTAGTAGCCTGCCACCTGCAAGGAAGCCAAGGGAAACCAATTTTGCTGTTTGCTGAGATGGTGTTTGTTAGTGTGGGCTATGTCAAGAGAAACGTATGCTCTTTGTTTGTGTCTTCTCTGGAAAATTTCTAGGAGCTTCAGCTACATTTATTTGCCTGAGGAGGAGAGAGACAGGTCATGGAGATTTTTTCCTGGAAATGGCTAGAAGGCAGATTTGGTTCTGTTCTGTCCTTCATGCTCCTTAACTAAGTAGTCACAGCCCAGAAGCTGATGCTGCTGCAATTCCTGCTGCCTGTGCTTCCATTGGAAGGCAAAACTAGCCAAACTGTAGCAATTTTTGTTGTGTATTTTGGTCTGCCCTTTATGCTTCTCTGAAAAACACACATGTAAGGGAGGAGAAATACTACCTTTGAACACTTGCTGATTCAGTGAAATTGTACTGAAAATTTCTTGAAACATAGAAAAGACTTTTCTAGCATGAAAAGTTGTATTCCTCCTGAATAGTAGAAGTTTGCTGAGAAATGGAAGAGGCAAAACTTGCTAGAAAAAAATTACAAGCAAAACCGTTAGGATATGATTGACTGGGGAGATCTGCTAAAATTTTCTGCTAAGATAACTATCTGGAAGTATCAATTTTATGACTTTCTAAATAAACCCTCATCTTTCCAGTTTTATTAAAGTTTGTCTTGGTTTGTCAGTGTTTTATGTAATGTTTTGTTGTGTAGAATTACTTGTTGAAACATATATTTCATTGTGGTATTGCCATGGGACTTAAAAAGCCTAAACAGATGTTAACTAAATTACAGAGATAGAAAAGGAGGGAAGCTTTTTGTCTCTAATCAAACATAATGATGCTTTGAAATTAATTTAATTGTTCTCATTTTTTTCAGAAGTTTCAGCATTTAAATCTTCTGTTCTTAAAAAAAAAAAATTTTAAAAAAAAAAGTTTTCCCAAGTTAGTGCCATTCCTCCTATTTTCCAGAGAGCACACAGGTGTTATTTACATTTTTACAAAAGCACCTGAGCTGCATGGAAGCAGTTACCGTGACCATACTCTTTTTCATCTCATTTTTGTTTGCACTGGTAAAGTATTGTCTCCGTTTTGTACATCCTTTGAGACGTAAAAAGAAATAAAACTTACTTGCCTTACTCAGAAAGATTCATCAGGCATGTGAAAATTCCAAGCCAAACAGACTGCATCGCTGTAAATATGACTTCTGGCTGGTGCTATGGCTTAAGAATTGTAGACAATTCTTTCAACTTCTTTTCTTGTTTTATTTTGCTGTTACTAATGGCGTTTGAATAAATTATATAAATTTGTATAAACCATTAAGACAAGAAAACAAAAATATTCTAAGTTCAATTAGGAATCTGTTTGCAAAGATTCCAGATCTGTCCAGTAAGACAGCAGCAGCTTGAAATTTCATCTGGGGCCACCTGATCTGTTGTTTTGCAAAGAGGGAGTATAATAAAGGACCTGGAACACAGCAGTTTCTTTTAACACATTAATCCTGACTGTGATAGTATTATAATGAAAACAGGTAAGAGAACTTCTTCCCTGCTTTCAAATTATGTGGTGAATATGTGTCCATTTCCAGTTGGTTGCCATGTAAAGTAGAAGAATCTTGGGGAATTAATTTCAACCAAACATTTTGACACTTCTTGCATTCTGAATTTGGCGATTTAAAATACAGTTAATTCTGATTAGCAGATCATCATATCCATCTAGGAGATCCTTGTAACTCTTGTTTCCATTTTACATAAAGCTCAATTTTATATAAATAATATTTTTAAGTTTTGTAAAAATTGATTTGTATTGAAAAATTGTAATAAGAAAATAGCTTCAAAAGTTAAATTAAAAACTAAGGCACATGAAAAATACCTATTACTGCTACAAAACACATTTCTAAGTACTTAGTGAGGACTGATCTCATGAAGTATAGTGTCCAAAATCTATGTTGCTTGTTGGATTTATAATAGCAATTGTCTTAAAAATGATTCTGAAAAACAGAGTTTGTGTTAAAGTTACTTTAAGTTGATACTAATATATTCTGGAATAAACACATATATATATTTATATATATGAGGCTGGCTTTATAGACACACCCTCTGAACTTTCTGATGTGTATACATATGTGCACAGCTGTCCACTCACACACACTGGTGTGAAAGATTAATAGGCTTATTATCTGACTCTGCACCATTAGGGAACAATAAAGGCATCCCTTTACCAATTATGTGGCATAAATTTGTATCAGCTGTAATTACATCCATCAGTGCTACAGAAGATATCTAACAAAAGAAACGGAGACACATTTTGTTCAGATTATTAAATGGATTGGAAAGGTTAATAATAAGCCTTGAGCCAGAAAATGTTCTAGACTGACTTTTTCCCCCCTTGGTTATAGAATGCAATATTTTAAAGTGCATTTATCTCCAGAAAAGCAATTATCTCAAAAAAAAGCTTCCTTCTTGCCATCATACTTACCCTTTCTCTTTAGTGTCACTTCTGTGTGATTAAAGCAATTTTCCTTTAATGCAGTCGTATTTGTAGAGGAAGCTAATTAGTTAACTTGTGAATTCTATTATCCATAATCAGATAGTTTACTAATCTCCAATTAATTGCACCTTTTAAGACCCACTGAAAGTAACACAATTGCTTAACTGCTTGGAAGAGCCTGAGGTTATGGGAGTAAGTGAAATTACATAATTTGCCTTTCTAAAACATTTTATATTGATTACTCCTGTAAAAGCAGTGATTTTTCCAGGCCAACACTTGAGAGTCAAAGATTTTTGCTTGTATTGTTCTACATCTAAATTCCAAATTGCAGGAACTAAGAGCATAGAACTTCCATTTATGTTTCTACATAGTCTTTTTTTTTTTTTTTTCTGAGCACAGTCACACTTTATCACTGTAAAGAGTTCCAGGACTTGGTATATCAGTGGTTCTAGTTTGGATTAGGATGAATTACATGCTGAAAGACCCTGGGAACTACTCAACTGCCAAAACTCAGACATCTGATAGCATACCTAAGGTACTCCTCCTGGCTTACAGCTGCTACCCTGGGGCTTGTGAAATGGCAATAGATGCCTACACTGAGACAGCTGTGCACCACCCCTTGCTTCTCTCCGTCAGCAGGAGCAAGGGATAACTTTCTCAGCTTGTTGATGCCTTCGTTTGGGCAGGCACTGAAAGTCTTAGAAGTAGACTGTGGGGCTTCAGAGTCATCTATTTCCTAGAAATCCAGAAAATCATTAATAACACTTACTTTTGTAATTTTGAAAGCTGTAATTTAGTCTAATAAGTAAAGTAAATATGTTTAGCTCCCCAGTTTTAGTTAACAGTTGGAACAATCGGTGTATCAGCATGATTGTCCTTGAGTTGGGTGTTAGATATTTATAGAAACAGACTGTCTTACTACCTCTGATTTGGAAGAAGGTTTTCCCAAATGAGGCAGTTTGATTTAACTGAACTTTAGAAATATGCAAATACATAAAATACTACTTTTTCACTTTTTGTTGTCTCTTCTAATAAGAATGTCAGTGCTGAATTCTTGGCAGCAGCTTCTGAACTGTACGTTTTCCTACCAGGTTCCAGAGAGACAAAATAGGAGTATGCAAGGGACAATATGTTTTAGTAACTAATCTAATTTTCAAGGTTTCTAGAAAACTCAGCAAAATTCTTTCGCTGCATTGAGGCTTTGCAATAGGATGGCTGTGGTTTCTTAATTTTGTCTCTGAGGTCGGAGGCTACCTGAAAACCATTAACCCAGGGTGCTTCAATGCAGATTTTAAGTTTACTAACTACTACCTCTGAAAGCAAAGTGAGCAATATCTGAGCCAAAATCTTCCTCTGTTTTAGCTGGAGAAGCTAAAGTGCTGTCTTTTTCTTAGATTCTAATGGAATCAAAGAAAATTTTTTGTAACACCAATGGTTGGATAATAGATTTCACTCTTTGGGAAGTCTTCCAGAATGTAATCTAGACTGAGTAAAATGAAGTGCTTTCATAGACCTATGTTGAAGCCTTTCTGCTTTGTAGCACAGGTCTAAACAGTTACTTAGATTTGCTAGAACAATTGGTCCATTTTCTAAAATATGTAATTAATTTTCTAGCAGCTATGATTTTACCTTTCAGTTCTGATCATCTCCCTAATTGCAGCCTTTTTCAGAAAAAGGTCATCTCATTGGTAGATTTTGCTGTTAAGGACACAAAATTTTGGTCCAAAGAGACATTTCCAAGGTTTAAGTTTGTATCTTACCAGTTATTTCCTGTGTACAGAAAGTTTCTGTGCAAAGTTCCAGTTTCTAAATATAGAGCAGGTGAATTTATACTGGATAAAGCTGTAACACTTGTAAAAAATTTTTGGTTTGGTCAGTGTCCTTGTTCCAACTTAATTGACAAGCTGAATATTCCACTTTAAGTGGCTCAGAACTGGATTGTGCTTTTTCTATTGAGATTGAGAATATGGACTTTTAATTTGATTTCTGCAGGTGTCATTTGAATAGATGGGTGTCTGTATCTAGGAGTAAAAAACTGGTTTTTGCTTGTTGTCTTATTTCTCAGAAAAGAGAAATCCACCAATTCTAAGTGTATTCCCAAAGCAAACAAAGCTGTTACTGTAGTTGTTTTTCTGTACATCACTATGGTATGTCACCATCTGTGGATAATTAGGTAAAGAAAACTCTCTCATGAAGAGGAGGTTATGTTGACTTTTTATTTGGTAGTGTGATGCAGTGTTGTGTGACTGTTTCCACAAAAAGGGAAACATTTTTTAGAAATAATTATACTGGATGTATAGATGTCCTGATTATATAAATAGTACTGCAAATTTTAACAGTATTCCTTAAACTGTCATCTGAGGTATTAGGCTGCAGAAATGTTTTCACACTCTACTTATGCACTGATTTTTTTCTTTGCTCCCAGGTCCAGTCTGTATATGACATCACTCAGTATGAGAACATTTTTCATTTGTGCATGATTCTGGAACAACTTCTTCAAAATGAGACAGAAGAAATTAATATTTCAAGCTCAGACTATGGAGGAGAAGAAAAAATGAAATTTCTGAAGAACCTTGATCAAATTATTCTTCATCTCTCAGATGAATTCCCTTTGTTTTCTTTATATTTGTGGAGAGTGAGTGTTCTTTTGAACTCAGGTCAAATGCAAATTGATTAAAACAAGCATCTTACTTTTTAACCATGCATTTGTTGTAGGATTGCGTTGGAAACTTTTCGAGCCAGATAGGGGTATTGTCTTTATTGGAAAACATTTACTTTAAACTACTATTCTATACAACAGTTTTGGAGAGAATGCAATTTATTTCCAGATCTGAATATAGAAAAAAATTTCAATGATCCACAGGCCATTTTCAATAAATGCTGTTTCTTATAATAGAGGACCTTGTGTTGGTGTTTGTGCACACAGTGCAAATGGAACTAAGAAAGTTGTTTGTAATGCTGTTTAAAATAAATTAAAATAAATACTGTGAATTTTAAAGTACAATCATAATATGTGTGTAGAGCTTCCAAGTTAGGAGATGAGTGCCTGTCCTATAAGAGTTGTATAGCTTCTCTATGATTTAGAGACAAGGGATTTAGATTTATGATTCAGAGATTTTTATTTCAGCCAACCAGTGTCTGGTTGGCTGAAATATAAGTATTTATTTTAAACTTGGTAACTTACCTGTACAAATTCTTACAGGACAGACTTCGTTACTGATAATCAAATGAGTCATTACTTGAGCAAAATAAAATCTGGTGCTCAGTTTCACGACTTTATTACATTCATTGTATATTGCTTGGCTTTACTTGTGTATGCACAAGTTTAGGTACAATAGGCCTAATTCACTCTGAGTTTAGTAATGATTTCAGAGATCTAATCTGAAGAAGTGTAACTCATTTAATAATTACTTTAAACCTTTCTGTTCAGAATTAATGAATATTGATAAAATTCCCTTTGATATATTTACATATTATCTGATATTTATTGGGGGTTTGGATGGTATTATATTCATAGTAATAATTAAAGTAATATATTTTAACAAAAATGGTATTATATTCATAGTAATAATGGAAGTAACATATTTTAACAAAAAATATCTTTAAAAGTGTTTTAAGTGTGGGCTGAACAATGTCTTAACTGAACCATAATCTTTGACAAATCTACAGGATGACTGTTATGATCAATTGCTCTATTTTCTATTAGATAAACAACATTTTAGTTTTATTCTGTCTCCTAGAAGTGTATATTCACTCTAAATGCAAAACATTTTGAGTCCTTGTCCTTCCCCTTGAACTTGTCAAATCAATTTTTATGTCAGGAACATTCTCTGAGTCACCATTATCTTGTTGATTTGAATGCATTTATTGTTTAATAAAACTTTGCTTTATATATATGTAATATATATTAATATTGAGAAAGCAGGTTGCTTTGATAGTGAATTGGCTCCTCAGTGTTTCTTAGTTAAGACATTCGTCCCTGTTCTGTTTCTTAAACTTTCTATTTGATATGTCATGTGGTAACATTTGTTTAATTCTTTCTTCTAGCTAACTTTATTCCAGCAGAAACGTTTGGTTTGCAAAACAAGATTTCCAGAACTAGTTACATAAGAAAATCAGATAAGTTTAGCCAAACTAAAGAAAAGAACTCAGTGTGTAAGTTTGGTAGCCACTCAGAATCTACTGTGCTGTTTTGTTGCTGCTTTACTTGTTTCATTCTGATGGAGGATCAGGTCTTCCTTCTCCCTCCACAGCACTGAAAGCATGATTGCAAAAACAGAAAGGAGAGGAATAAACAAAATGAAAAATTATGGTATCCAATTGATATCATAGTTTTCATTTTAATGTTTCCAAAGAAGCTTCATTCAAATGTAATATGTAAGCAAAAGACACAAAATGCAGAAGGATACTGGCATCTATATAATGGCAAAATGTGTATTGTTTCAAGCCTATTGTTTGAAAGAAGTTGCAACCCTAGATTGCACACCATATTTCCTCATCGACTGGCAAAAAGTATTTTTATTGTTAGTAAAGCAACTCAAGCAAAAAGGGACGCATATTTTCTTCTTTGCAGATAGTAGCACTTTCTCATCAGTAAGCTCTCTAGGCCACTGGAAAAGCAATGGATGTTTTGGGAAATTTATTCATCCTTGGTGAATTGTGAAGTAACTGCTCACTTGAGTTCCCTTTGCAATGCTATTGCAGCAATCTAGGCACACACTCACCTCTCTACCAAAGTGCTATTAACTGGTCAGCTGGGCTCTCCCTGTCTGCTTAGTGCAGAATTAAATAGGGCAGTGTACAACGTTGATGAACACCTGAGCTTTGGTGGGGCAATAACTTCTGCAGCCAGAATACTTACTAGGCTGTTGTTCCTTAGAGATTTTTCACTAAGAGGGGACTTACCTCAAGATGAAAATACACAAAGGTAGACTCGTAAATTTCGATGTCTCCATGTGCTTGAGATATCTAATCTATGAAATTCTTGAAAAGTAGCAAAGTGTTTTGGTCTGGGTATCCAGCTGCTACCCCAAAGGACTGCAGATCTTCTGTAAGTGTTGTGTCACATTTTCTCTCTTCATGTAGATGCCTCTTGATACCCTGAAGCATCCTTACTGGTGCTGTCACTTAAACGTGTATGCCTAAATAGTGGAACAGTGGTGATAGCTTGATCTTAGGTATGTAACTCACCACCACAAACATTCATTTAGGTGTCTTAATCAGAAAACTAAACCCCACATTTTTTAATACCTTTTATAGTTTAGAGTAGCAAATCTTAGGTTTAAATCTCTGCTCTTCAGACATTTTTTGCTCTTGTCCGATGACTATTAGATGTAATTTGAGTAAACACCACTGCCTTTAGTTTTGAAATTACCAGGATGACTGAGATAATCCCTGGAGCGTTTGCAACCAGGTTACAAGAAACCTGCTTGCAGGTTTACTAAGTGTTCAAGTACTAAGTAGGTATGACCATGTCCAAGTTTTACCTGTCTGACCTCTAGAGAGAAATACCAAATCCAGAGAAAGTGCTCTTTGCTGAGTGTAGACTATTGGATGTCTCAAAAGAACAATCTCAAGGTCCAATCTGCTGAGCATAACATCTCACAGACATAAATAGGAAACACTGAAAATAATTTGGTCTGACCTCTTGTTGTTCTCTGGAGTGTTCTACATGATTTACCATTACAGATTTGAAATGAACAATTCAAGGATATTTCTTCTGACTTGCATATCTCCTTTTTTGTAAATACATGAACTTTAGATGTTGGCAAAATACTACTGTTCTGCAAATGCATATTGTTCAGCCTTATAAAAACAAATGTGCATACAGTTAAAAACAAAGCACACACAGTTAAATTATATATTTGTATGGTTGAATTAGCAATGCTTATTTATTAGTAACTTAGAGCAGTTTATGATTTTATAATTTGTTGTTCTGCCACATTTGTAGCTTTCTGGATGACAGACTTTCATGCCTGTCTCTGTCTGTTTTAAAAATAATTTTGTGGTAGAGTGTCTCCTTTTATGAAAATAGAAAAATTATGAGACAAAGAAAATAAATTTTTATTCTAGTGTTGCTCCATTGACTGTTCTATTCCCTGAAGAGTTTTGCATGCCTACTAAATAGCAGCAGTGGGGGGGATTTTGAGGTGGACTGTTTCAGAATGTTTTTGTAAACTTAGTTTGGAATCTTCATAATCTGTTTATAATTTATTGATTTTACAGTTATTGCTTATATATGATGGTAGCAGTGAAAACTAAGTTTTACCTTATTTTAATCCTACAATATTTATTTTTTTCATTCAGTTACACATTACTGTCTGATACAGTTTATAGTTTACTGTGGTGCAACATTAGTTGATGTTCACAGGATCATAGGAAAATATAGGTTGGAGGAGACCTCAAGGTCTCCAGTACAACTTCTGCTTCAATCAACATTAGCTGTGGAATCAAATCAATGTTGGTTAAATCGGTGCTGTCTGTTGCTATTGCAGTATTCAGTCAGGTATTGAAAATTCTCCACTGAAGCCTAGATCTGCTCTTTTGCTTGACTGTCTTCATGGTGAAAAAATATTTCTTTTTATAGATTCTGAACTGGTGTACAGTTGCTTCATTTATGATTTGTGTCCTAAGTCTTTTCACCACCCAGAACCTGGATCTGTCCCCTTGATATCTTTCCCATAGGCACTGTTGGGTCCCCCTGCAACCATCTCTTTCCCAGGCTCCCTTAATCCTCTTGGTGGCACAGATGCTCGAGCCCCAGGAGTTTCAGTAGCCCTGTGCTGAGTACACTTTGGTGTATCAGAATCTTTTTACTGGAGGCCCAAAATGGGCAGTAGTGTAGCTGCGGATTAATGGGTGCTGATGAATTAATTAAAGGAGGTAATCCCTTCCCTTAAAGTGTGCTCCTGCTGGCACAGCCCAGGATGCTCTTGGCCCTCATCACTGACAGGTCCACTGCAGCTCAGTCAGCTCACTGCCCACAAAAGCCCTCGAGAGCTTGGCCTGCACGAATACTCTCCCTCCAGGCACTCCCAACCTGTATTTCACTGCAGAGGAGAATTCCTTCCCAGGCCGGAGGCTTTGCACTGCTCCTTCCTGCAGTGCAGGTGATCAACTTGAGAGAGAAGTGGTTAAAAACTATTGAGATAAAACCAGAGGACTACATGAACATTAGCATCCTTATTTCAGTTCAGTAATGAAAAGAAGGTGGAGTTTTAAAGTTTTTAATTATTCATAATGCTAAGCACAAATACAGGAAAGGCAAAAGATGTTTGTTGTGTTTGTTTTCATTCCCTGAGCAGCTGTCCATATCTCTATGTTTCCCTTTAGAACTCAAAAAAATTTTGTTGATTTTTTTGCTTCTATAGCTATATCCTTCTAGAATTCCTGGATTGTGTTTTTTTGGTTTTTGTTGTTTGGGTTTTTTTTTTTGTCTGCCACATGCCAGTAAGGGTTTTTTTTCCTGCTCTGCAGTTCTTAATTGCCTTGATTTGCAACAATTTCTGCAACTTCATCCAGATGGTCTGCTTCACTTAGGTCTTTATTAAATCAGCTGTCCCTTATTTAAATTGTTTCACCTTCTTTATCTTTAGTTTTTCCTATTTTCCATATAAGTAAATTCACTTAGTCTGCACCTGCTTCTTTAATTGAACAAACAAAGTTAGTTTACAGCCTTGCTTTAATTAAGCCATTCTTTCAGTATGGTTTCTTCTAAACTTGCTGATTTCAAATACATCTTGAATTCTTAGGTGTTATTCTTACATAGTTATACTAAAGAGGGGCTCATTCTTGAGAAGAGCACTGTTTGCATATCACCTGCTTACTAGGCTTGAGTTCATGTTTTCAGATTATACTCAAGGAAACATTCTCTGCAAACCAGTAACATCCCCCAGTGAATAGAAATACTTCCAAGACAAGATCATTGTTTGGCATTGCTTAAAAGGGAAGTTAAGTTTCTTTGCCTATTCTCATAAATGCCAGTGATTCATGTGACTTAGGGCAATTCTGGCTCCTTACAGAATTTAGCTCTTCAGTACATGCAGCTTAAAAAGCAGCACACATGCATTCATTAACAATTTCTCCAGCATATACAGGAGAAACTGTACTCTGCAGATTTTAGCAGTGATGCTGGTTACTCCAAGAGGAGATTTCTTGCTTTCTGTTAGCTGCTGTTTCTGGTTTTCTTCAGTCAAAGCATAGGGATTTTTTTTTTTTTCATTTATAATTACTGAACTTATTTATATTCTTTGAAGACTTTCTTTCCAGCCTGTGGAGACTGAAATTCATTTCTGTCCTCCCGAGTAGCTGGACTTCCCTGACCCCAGCATGATGACACCTACGAATTTCATAAGTGTACTCTCTGATGTATTCAACTGAGTTTGTACAGTCAGAGGAATATTATGAAGTAAAATCTCTGGAGAAAACAACAGAACTGTAAACTCCTGTAAATGACTACTATGTACTGAAAGAAGATAAAGCATTGAAAGCAAAGGTACTATTACAAGAGAAATACAGAACCTAATCTGTTTTCATGTAACATAAATGAGCGCCATTGCTTTAGTGAAGCATTTGCTTTATGTTTCTGCTGCATGTAAGAAAAAATTGTCAGCCTAATTTTTTATTACCTTTTTGACATAAAGAATTAACAAGAAGGGTTTACAACCACAGAAGGCTGTGAACACACTTCTATACTACTTCTTTTTTTTATCTGATGAAGATACCAGGTTATTTCTGACCTTTACAGTTCTTCATTCTGTCTTCCTCTGGAAGGTTGTTACTTTTGGCCATTGTGTATTCTCAGCTTTGTCTTCTGAACCAGAGATTAGAAAATACATCTTGAGCCAGAAAAAGAAAGAATGAAAGATTTATCTTGTAGCTTAGTATTTTTCTTAGTGGTTGACTCCTTTGAACTCTTTTCTTTTGGAAGGATAGGATGGTGGTGAAAAGAAGACAGCTAACTGTCCACGGGAGAATTCTCAATACCTGTTTTCAGGACTTTTACAGGATATCAAGATACTTCACTGGTACTCCTTATTCATGTGTTAATGAGTCCTGTCAAGATCAAAGTTCATCAGGCCTTAAAGACAGCAGAGTGGTTTTCAGCTAATATTTAAATTCATTTTAGTAGCTATCCACAAAAAATATTCTGAGGGCTGAGATAATTCCACATTAACTTTATTCTGAGGCTCTCTTATCCTCACAATACATAGAAAAGAGACAGATGAGAAGAAGAAACAGAAAGATAAACTTGGATGAGACCTCCCAGAAAGTGCAAACTCCAGTGAAATTTTCTGAAATCCTTCAGCAATATGCCATTCTTCTAAGGGTCCAAGTAGCATGAACAAAACGTGCCTTTCAGGGTCCTTGCCATTAGGTTGGAGTGAGCATGGTCAGTGAGAAAAATGTTTCCCCCAGCGGGTACAGTGACCTCAAGTACTGTGCACTACCAGGGTCCACAGCAGTACTGGTTTGAATCAGGGCAGGCACCTGGATGCTTGGTGGGTAATTCACTACAGGTCTTCTTTATAAAACTAAGCAAAGTCTGCTTCCTAAATAGTCAGTTGCAGGTTTTTCATGTGATTTTTGTCAAAAAGAAGGAAAAAAAAATATATAAAGGAACACCTCATAACTAGAGAATGCAGGTTGCTAGTATCCCATTAAATGTTAATTTTTCTGTTATCACTTTTTAAGGCAAGCTAACTATTTCAAAGGAGACTTTTTATTTCTTTTTTTTT
>VWZN01006629.1:91295-138029 GCA_013396955.1 Regulus satrapa | reverse complement strand
ATACTTTCCCCCGGGGAAAAAAAAAAAAAAAAAAAAAAAGAAAAAAAGAAAAAAAAAAGGAGGCAGAAAGTAGTTTGAGGTATTTGTTCTGTTTAATCCATAGTTTTTAGAAGAGATAAAAATGTAATGACAATAAGGTCTGTTCAGAGAAAAATCCAAACTTATTAATATTTGGCATCCTCATGTTTTAGGGAAAAAGTGAAGGCAGGAAGATAAGACCTCTCTGTCTACTGGACAGGCTATTCAGGAGTGGTAGCATTTGTGTCATTTATTTATTATTGCACTCCTGAGAGAAAGAGAAGTAATTCTTCTCTGCAGAAATACACTCAATTCCCAGGTGCCCACATTGAAGGTGTATTTAATTTCTCGTTTCAGACTTCAACTGAGTGGCCTAGTATTTTGGCTGACACTGTTTTCCTATAGGAGTGAAAAATAACACTTCTCCTTTAAACCTCTGCAGCTAGAATAGAAATAAAATATGAAAACCCCAGGTCAGCAGACACTTAATGACTTGGGTAATAGATTTCTACACAACCTCACTCAGAATTTCCATTTCTTCTTCTCAATTGTATCACCATCTCTTGCTAGACTGCATTACAAGTTAACATTGAATTTACAAAATAATAAAAATATAAGTTTCTGCCATAAGTAATTCTGAATTTAACTTAAATTTAACACAGCAGTAAGACAAAGCTAGAAGACCAGTTATAGCAGAAATGACATAATAAAAAAGGAGGGTTTTTTCAGATTTTTAGATTTAAAAATTGTTTGCATTTGGAAGTTAATGTCCAGAGAGAAGATACGATGTACTAGTACATGTTCAGAATAAAAACAATCCAGCTTTGTGATACTAAAAGTATTTAAAGTGACATTTTAAATTCTGCAGGGTGGACTTTCTACTTTCATTAAATTTCTGGATAATGCATATGCCAAACCATGCCTGACTGAAGGATTGTTCACTTTTTTGATATTTTAGGTTATTTCTCAAAGATTCATTTCTCTAATGCTTTGTGTAAGACTGCTGTTCAAAAACTGTGTGGTGATTCTCATTTTCTTTTGTCAGCAGTGACTCAAGACAGATGTAACATTTCCTATGTAGCACTTTTGTTCTTGTCAATATAGTTTCTGTTTCATCACTTACTGGTTTGCCTTGGCCATGAAACTTTCATTGATTATCTTTTTTGTGTGTGTCAAGTTGTCATCAACCACTGACCTCCATCTACAGTGCCTGAACATAGCCACTGTGTTATACATCTGTTTCAGCAAAGAACATTTCAGGAAAATAACACTAAACTAAAAAAAACCAAAACACTGCACAAGCAGATTTTTGAGTTTTCCTCTGACTGAAAAGGGCTAGAGGCCATGAGTCTTCAGCTCCTTCTCTGGAATGTGTCATACCTTTGGGCACTAGCCAGGTTCCAAGCCTGAGAGCCCCTGAGAGGCCATTTGCTTAATAACTTTGCAACAGGAACCCCTTCAGTTTCTTTGAGTAACCCTCTAGCCAGAGTTTTTTCAACATAGTCCCATTAATTCACAAATCACATAGCCTGAGGATGTATTATCTATATTGTTCTTTTGCTGTCTGACAGGCTTCCCTTTTCTGGGGACTCTCTCAAGAAAGGGGACTCTGAGACCCCATTTTTCCATCCCTTGGCAAGGATAACATTGCATCTGATTTTTAAGTGTCTTTCTACTTTTGGTATATCATCAGAAAGGGAGAAAAGGTTTGAGTTCTGTTGTTCATCCTTGACCTGCAAATACATGGGTTCCATGCAGTTTCTCAGATGTATCTAATTCAGAGGGCTAATCTACCTGTATTCTATTGAGAATTTATCCCAAAAGTGGACTCATTCTTCAGCACCCCCTTTGTCAAAAGCGCTTTGCTTTTCACCATAGACATCAGTCCCCAAGATTGTTTCTTCTGGTAATTGGGAAAATTAATTGTGGGATTATCTCCTGACAGAAGTTTTTAAACTAGATAAATTAAATATGTCAAGGTCCCATATGAGACTAGCAGGATGAGGGTTGTCCTCAGCACTCCCTGGAATTCAATAAAAGCTCTGTTTCCATTAAGAGATAGCCATGGGTAGTTATGATACAGGAGGTGTATTACTGACACATGTCCTACTCTGTAGCTGTACTTTCTTTTGGTGGGACTCTGAGACTTGCAACTTGAGAGTTGCCTACAATCAATGACTCCAAGGTACAACAAAAAGGTTATTTGGCACTTTCATGGTCATATGCTCTTCTGTGATTTTCCTTACAGACTTTAAAAAAAATGAATTTTGTTGGAATATTAGAGCAGTCACAGTGGGGCCACAGTCGTGTGTGTCTCTATGGACTGGTTCACTAGTAATACATTTCTCAAGTCTGATATAAGGGAGCAACAATTTTGATAGACTATTAGAAGACAGTCTTAGTGGGGTTATATTTTGCAGTACAAATTCCTAGCCAATAAACTGCAGTAAAATTCCTATCCATGTCTATGAAGCTGTCTGATGCTTTTTTAGACAGCATATCTCTGGGTTTTGTTCCATTAATCATGTCTGGGTTTTGGCCCATGCTCTTTTCCAGTAGAATTTAGACTGGTAGAAAGATGGCCAGTCTTCATCTCAGCCTCTGGATCCTCTCTTGCCTTTGTCGTTAGGCTAGGGCCTTCTTTTCTCACTTTCTTGGCCTATGCTCATGCTTGACCATGCATTTCTGCATTCTTTGCCTCTTCTGGCTCCACTCTCATCTTGGCCTCAAGGTCTTCCTCTTATTTCTACCTAATAACCCCCATGAAGAACAATACCATTCAAGCAGGATCTCAGATCTTAAATATCTGCTTGTCCTGTTCTTTTCTTGGTTTGAGCTTTTTTTTATAATTTTATGTTGGCTATTATCTAAATTTATGTAGTTAAGATTAAAGAATTGTGCTGGAGTTGTTAATTTTTCAGTAGTTACCTCTAGTTTTTAAGAGTTCTGTTAATTTCTATGAAGGAATCAGGAAGAAAAAATCCTTTTAACCACACTGAGATTTTAGCATTTGAATGAAGCACTTAAATCTCATTATTTCTCTGCAATTAGCTGCCCTTTTGGGTGAACTCCCTGAGTCAAAGAGCTAAGAATGAACATTCAGTTTTTCAACTGTTAAGTCAAGGCCATAGTGGCAGACAGGGCATTAGTTATTGGGCAGGAAGGAGACAGATGGATGAGTTTTTGGTTTTTATGTTTTCTGAAGCAAGGGATGTAATTCATCTTCCAACAATATCTCTATGCATGAGTTGTTGGGGGTTTTAAAAAGACATTTTTTCCTTATGTCAGCTCCATGATTTATTCTCTGTGTTAATTCAGTGACTTGATAATTTCAAAATTCAGGAGCAAATTATTATTGATTCATTGGTTGATTCACTCAGTCTTTGATTTGATATATTCATTGTTTCTTTTTAATTAACTGAACAATTTACAGTAATTTAGCCCCAGTCATTGTTATTGTTATTCACTTCTTCCTTTAATCATAATCCCTACACAGAGAAGAGAATTGATCTTTCAAATTGCATCGTTAACTCCAAGTTTGTCAATAAGTTGGCAAATAACTTCAGTTACTTAAGCCATTTTTCCTAAATTAATGCTTCTGTGTCTCCACCAAATGAGCTATAAAGTCAGTAATTAAAAGCAAATAAGGAACATTCATGTGTTTTGAGGGAAAGCTATGCCATAGGTGAATACAAAGCCTAGAGGCTGTGGTTCTGTGTGAGGGTCTGTCAGTGCCTGCTGAGTGGTGTGAGGTGTCTTGAGGAAGCTGTGGAAGTAAGATACTCCACATTTGAGCTGTCCTTCAAATCAAGTCATCATGAATTAATGTCTGGGGCTTCTCTGGGCTTTCCAACTGGTTTAGCTGCATTTTAGCACATCATTCCCAAGTGTAAAGCTGCCTCTGTTCCTCTCATTTCGGTATGTTCTTGTGTTGTGGACAACGCTTCCCAACATTGCATCTGTTGTCGACTTATTTCACATTTCATTATCCATGAAAAATACTTATATTCTTAAATAATCATAGAATAGTTTGGGTTGAAAGGGACTTTTAACTAATCCTTTAACATGTAGTCTAACCCTCAAGTAAGATTTTCCCAGAAAGCAACCTTCAGAGGACATCCTCATCTGTTCTTTTAGTCCAGCTGCAATGATTTTCTTCTATCCAACTGTTGATGGCTTATTTGGATTGCACACAACTGTGCTTGTTTTACTACAAGTGATTCAAAGAAGATAATATTGTTCCTAATTCCCATTTTGCAACAGTGATAATTAGGGAAGAGCAATGGTCAATAGATGTGGGTTTACTTTTAAAGAAAGACCATGGGAACCTGACTTGATTCATACATTAACTACTTCTTTACTGTTATTATGCAAGGACATTTACTTGTTTATGATTTCTGAAAAATGCTGAAATGCTTTTTTTTTTCATTCCCTCTGAGAAAATAAATAAATCTGGAGATCTGGCATGACTGAAATTTGAGCACTGAAACTATTCTGTGATGTTCTCTAGGCATATTATTCCTGACTTTATATGACAAGTTTATTGGAAACATTCAGGTAAAATGTTTTGACTTATGGCCTTGCCATGCTAGGTTTACTGAATGTATAAAAACTCAGTGAAATTGAATAGGATTTTTCATTAAATTATGCATGCAAAACCATTTTGGTATGAGAGAGAGAGATCACAATTTTAATTTTATTTTAATTTGTACTTTTATTCTTCAGTATTCTCTCAATTGTACAATCTTTTTCACCCCTGATGTTTCTTGTTAATATTTCAACCATGCCTCAATGTTTTTGAAAAAAATATGGGAATTTTAAGTACTGGGAATTTTTGTGTTACATCTGGTGAATTGTAAACCTGTTATAGGAGGGTATGCACCTAAAATTAACAATATATTTCACATTTTGTGAGAAATGAGAAATGAAAAGTACATCTTGTCTCCTCTTAACATCATCTGGTGATGAGGTATTTTAAGCAAAGGTCTGATCATTAATTTTAAGAAGGGCCAAACCTGTCCTTCTCATTATCAGTCAGCAGGATGTGCCTACAGAGAAAATGAGACACTGCAGCTCCTCAAGGCTATCAGAAAGTTAAAAAACAAAAAAAGAGGAATTGATACTAAATACCAAAAATGCCCCTATGATTGGAGACAAAATGTCTCCAAAAGGCTGAAATCAAAATTTTGCCATAAGAAAGGAAGGGATGCTCTGGTGCAGAGTGTTCTATAAGGATAGGTGTGGTTATTTACTTGGACGCAATAAATAATTGTTTCCTGTAGATATTGTAGGGCATTAAATTTCTCTAATAGTGTGATGGTTGAGGGATTTGGAATAAACCTTACAAAAACATACTCTAATGCTTCAAAATGTTGTAATAGATTTTATAAAGTATATTTCAATAGCATAAATTTTTCATACTAGGTTGGGTTTGAAATAACCTTACATGGTTAAGATAATGTAACAAAGATAACTTTTTTTTTTTTTTCCAGTCTCAAAACTATCATCTGAATTTTAAAAACTGGATCTAAATTTAAGTTTTAATGATTTTTGGTTTAGAAGTGGTAATCAAACCGTGTGTTCATTTATAAATTCTAATTCCTCTGGACATTGCTGAAAACACTAGTTAAGCAGTGGTTTTCTTTTTTTTTTCTTGATAATACTGAAATAGGTTTTTGATAAAATTGAAATAGGTTATTTCTGTCTGAAGTAAGAAAAAAGTTTCCTTTTCTCAAAAACTTTCTTTCCTTCCAGTCTTAGCAAAGTACACCTGTCAATATCAACTTATTTCTGAATCTTTTATGTGGCAAACCTAGGGCAAATAGTAATCTTCAAAAGGTTTGGATAATTTTTGGTTTCAAGCATTTCCAACATGTTCCACCTGGGATATGTTGTGATTATTGGAGCAAAACTCATTTGTGTTGGAACACTGACATATTTTATTTAGCAGACTTTGATAGGAGCAATTTTAATGGCAGAAATCACAAAAGCTTAACCAATTTCCCCTTCTTTCAGCAGTAAAAAGGTTTTGTAGTAGAACAAATAGGTTTTTCTGAGTCTTCTATACAATGTTACGCATGAAGTGCTTTAGAATGGTTGCCAAACTGGTATTAGTATTTTCCAGGGAAGCCATTCTGTTTGTGAAAGGCATTGAATTAAGAAACAAAAGGAACAAACCCCTTAAATTACGCTTCATATAAATGTGCACATTAGGAAACACTGCAAAACAAAGCTATTGTTATTTGTGTCCCTTGCATGAGCTGCATAGATTTTGTGACTGATGTCAGAAACTGCAGTGACGCAGGAGTTCAGAATTGGATAGTCTCCTGTCTGATGAGTAGCTTAATAAGCTCTATTACTTCTGAAATTAATTCACAATTAATGATACAACTATATGCACTCTTCTGGAAATGGTATCTAGTATGCTTTTCACCTGAAAAATGTTCTTGTTGAGTGAATAGTTTCCCCCATGGGAAGGGGGGAAAAACTCCAAACACACCCAACTCCCAAACCTTTCTATATAATACAGAATCTCAACATATATTTCTGCCTTTGTTACATTCCAACAGCATATCTATAGAAGTATACATATGTATATTTTGAAATTAATGTAATTATATATTTATAATATGTATATTTTGAAAAAAAACCTATGTTTTTAATTATTTCCACTAAGTTAACGATGATATTTTCATTAGGAACTCATTTATTAATTTAATTTCATTTACCCTTTCTCCCTCGTCACAGAAAACTGTATAATTTTGGCTTTTTGATGTAAGATGAAACATGATGAGCCTTACAAAGGAAAGCAAATAAACATTGTCTTTTTTTCAAAACTTTTAGTAGAGTTGTTTCAGAATTCATAATTACTATAGCCCTACTTCATTAGTCTTAGTTTTCTAATGACCGCATTTACAATTTGAAAGAAATTTCAAATGCTAGCATTTAACTAAGTATGTGTTTTGTCAGTGGCTTACGGGCATGTATCAATAGATATTTCCTTTTCTGTTTGTCTGTTCTCATTAATGCCTCTGTGGAAGCTCTGTTTTAAAAATGGAGAAGAGATGATTTCTTGAGACACTGGAGATGATAGTGCTGCAGCAAATTTGTAGGAAAATTAAAATGCATGTGGCTTTGGCCTAAAATGAACTTTTGGAGGCAGCAACACCTACATCTAACTGCAAACTCCTCTTCCAGACCCTTTCAAGCCCCAGAAGCCACAGTGAATCATGGAATCATTTAGACTGGAAAAGACCTTTAAGATCAAGTCCAACCATAAGCCTGACACTGCCAAGTCCAGCACTAAACCATTCCCTGAGCACCATGGTCTACACATCTTCCAAATACCTGCAGGGATGGTGGCTCAACCACTTCCCTGGGCAGGCTGCTGCAGTGCTTGACATCACAGTAGTTACTGTCTTCTGAGTCAAGAAAAAGATGTTGATGGATGGTAGAGAAAAAGAGGTCACAACCTGTTGTCTGCTGATTTGCCATGCACCCTTCTGCTGCTCCTGCTGCTTGTTCCTTGCCCTGACAGAGGAAGGCAGTGGGGAGCTGAGCCCCCCAGCCCTCCCTGGAACCCCTGCTGCTGCTCTGCCAGGGCTTGTCCTGTGTGGTATTTGATATTCTGGTATTTGGTATATTTTTCTAAGCTGTGATTATACAGGCTTTGCAATGGGTCTGAACAGACTTCCGTAAACTATCTCCAGAGCCCACTAGTGAGTCACAGGAGGGAGTTCAATTGTGCATGCTTTAAATGAGTCCAGTGTTTCTCTGAGTTGGGGCATTTCGTCCCTATGTGACACATCAATGAATCAACACCAGAGAGAGATGGGTAATAATTTCAGAACCAGGTAATAATTTCATACAGGCAGAGCTATAGTTCAGCAATTATCTCTCACTATTCCTATTTTATTCTTTAAATGAAATCAAAATAACAAACAAAGTAAGAACTTCAGTCTCCCATGGGAGAAATAATTTTATTTTTAAAAATGTTGCTAAAATCTGTTTGTCCTCTTAAAATATGGAGTAAAACTGGAATACTTACTCCAACAGGATTATTTTTACAACTCAGTTTCCTTGGATGGTATTTTTTCTTTTTTTTTATTCTAATTGGGTCTGCACAGAAGCCAATCTATATGCAAGTGATGTTTATTTTATTTTCTACATCATAAAAAAGTCATAGTTTAGTGACAGAAATACTGTCCTATGTGGCAGTGGCATTGAAATTCAATATGAAACATGCATGCAAATTACAGTGAACTGTGTGTGCACAAGAACTCACCTAGTTATGTTTGAGAGTTACTGCTAAATTTTGTAGGTAAAAATCATTGTGCTCTAAAACACCCACTTTATGTTTATTGCATGTCCCAAACTCTCACTAAAGGGGCAAATTGGTTAAGAAATGAAATTACCATCAGAGCCCAGGGACTTTTGTATTGGCTCTCTGGTGAGTTTCAAAATAATACTGGGCATAACACATATTGTACCATGGAAGTCTAATAAAGTAAAGAGAGCTTGTATTTCTGTAAAATTGAAGGGCTGCTACAAAGGAGTACATTTTCCTGAGCTGAAAGCAGTAGAGCCTTTTATGGTTTGGTTTGGTTTGGGTTGGGTTTTTTTGTTTGTTTTTGTCTGCAGAAGTATGTAGAATTCATAGAGGTTTTTAATGTAAATGCCACTTGTTCCAGCATAATTATTCATAGCATCCTGGTAGCAATATTGAGAGGATTTACTATCCTGAGCTATGATTTTTTTTACTCGGGTTAATAAGGAAGAGAATCTCAGACAAAATTATCTGAGCAATGAGAAAAAAAGTATGTGTTTTCTTAGTGACATTATTGCCCTTTTGTTATATGTGTACAGCAGCATAGATTAGTGTACTGAGTAGGAGCCCTATGCCAGCAGAAAGGTCCTGGCAGAATAGGGACACAGCAAGGACCAAAACACCAGAATGGAATTGAACAGCTTTCTGAGTCAGTGGTGGAAACTTTCAGGGATGTGCTAGTGAGAGGGGACTTGCATGATGAGAAACAATGAAGAAAGTAAAATGTGTTTCAGTGTCAAAAGCTAAATTGTAAAGCAGGTTTCTAATATAAACCAGAGGTTCAGATACGGAGAAAAATCTTTGGCATATACAGGATGGGGCAAAGAGAAGAGGGAGGGGAGGGCAAGATCAGAGGTGTAGAATAAGCATGGAGGAGAGTATTGAAGAGAGAGGTCAGAAAGTCTACTGGAGATTCTTAAGAAAAGGAGGAAAAGTTTTAATTTGATTTAAAAATACCACAAAGGCTAAGGAAAGCAATTGATAAGGTGCAGCTTCTGAAATACAAAATATTTGCCACCTGACATGTGGGGTATACTTACTAGAAAGACTTAGAGACATGAAGAGCAACAGTCAAGACAAGAGGACTTCAAGTCTGAAAGTGTTTCAGGAGATGTTTAAAGCAGACAATAGGGATGCAGGAATGAATTGTAGTAAGTTTTCAAGGATGAGAATAGGCTTTCTCATAGCAAAAATCACATGAAGGAAAAGCATATGTTAGCTATGAAAGCCTCTCAAGGTTTTCCTAATAATTGGGCTCTAAGAAGAAAGTCAGAGCCTGAAATTCAGTGCCTGAAATTCATTTGCAGCAGTGCAAAGAAAAAGTCACAATAATATCCTGTGACTGACTAACCCTCTGCTTTATCTGGTTGAGATGCATAAAAAAGGGGAGGAGATAGAACAGAGTAAAGCAGCCTATAGAAGATAAAATCAAAACTTTCTTGTTTGTGTAAGTTCCTGTCACTCAAAATAGACCTAGATTTAGATAGTTCACTCCCAAATGTGGTGCAAGGGGAACTTAGGTTTAAAATTGAAGCAGGTGAGGTATGGAGTCACCAAGAGCTGGAGAAAAGCACAGCTGAATAAAACAGGAAAACAGTGTAAACAAAAATCTGGAAGCCCAGTGCTTCTGACCCATTCATCACTTTGGGATACATGGCTTGAACACTTGATATGTCTTGATATGCCCTATTTTCAAAGAACTGAGGAGGGAACCCTCAGACGCATGACTGCTATTCTACACCAACACCAGGCAAACTTCAAACTTTTGTCCCGCTAGGTCAGTTTGTCTCAGCTGTGGAGTTTGAGGTCTCCTTTTTCTTTTCTTTTGAGTTTCATGTAGAATAATTGGAACAGAGCAAGAATTCAGATTTTCCCACAGGATGTTTAATTTGTCCAGCCCCTTTTACTATCTCTCCCCAGTGTTCTAGTTGCTAAGAGTTTTCCTAGTCTCAGCAGCATGAGTAATTTGTATTATCTTTCACCTTGCATGTTAAAGAAAGCCTTTTCTCCATGTGCCTGGAGTAGGTGCTAAAGGCAAAGGCACACAGCTATCACAGCTGTTTCTTCATTCACCATCTGAAATGAGATGACAAAATTATCTAGGAATTAGACAGTTATTTAAGAAAAAAAATGGAGATTACTGGAGTAAAATGAAACAGCTGGTGTCTGTGGAAGCCAATAGCACTATGGCAGAAGTAGAGTCAGCTCCCTTTAAGCCAGATGTCTCTAAATTAGAAACAGACCAAATAAAATACTTTAAAAATTATGTGCTGTATGAAGATACTGTAATCCCTTAGTTTGGATTTTGTTTCTTACAAAGCAACCCAAAGCTCACTATAAAGTACACAGTCAGAGTAATCTTTGTGTGAGGACTGTCAGGCATGTCAGAACAAGATCCAAATGGGTAAAACACTGGGTAAGTGGTTGTTTGGAGCTGGATATCCAGGAAAGTTAGGAAGAAGGCTAAATGTAGTTTGAAGATTCACATTGATATTCCAGAGCAGACAGCTTACAAATACCTACATGGAAGCCCTTCTTTCTGGTCAGGACACCCAATCTGTAGCCTTCTTCCCAGAGCATGTCTGTGATTATTCTTTAATAGGGGGCAAGGCTTAGCCTTTTTCTTTTAAAGAATAGCTATTTGGTGGTACTGCTTACTTCTTATGTACATTCAAAAAGTTTGATAATCAAATAAAGATGTCTTGGGTTTAAAATTCTCCTTAACCCCTGTGTTCCTGTCTGTAGTCCTTAAGATTATCTCAACCACTAATTTAGAAGTTACAGTACACAGGGTAGAGAGGTACTTCTTTAAAACTGAAAGGAGTAGGGAATTCACTGTCAGACACCGCAACGGTTGTCATGGTAGCCAAGGCAGTCACCCTTTCCTGGGAGAAGCACCATTCTGCAGGGTCCATCAGGTGCAATCACAGCAGAACAGCTCTGCTAACTCAAACTCACTTTGCTGGGAGTGTATAATATTAAAAATTTAGGCCATAGCGGTGAATACAGATTGAAAATAACAAGGTAATGTATGAGATGTTAGTTGGCATATGGTGTACGTCAAAAAAGCGCATCACAAAATTAGTGGAATGCCAGCTTTGTGGTTAATACTGATGATACCAAGCAAGCAGCAGCTGAGCATGTAACAGCCACAGCTGGGTAACCCCAAAGGAGCACCTGCACGGTGCTCATACAAGGAATCCTGGCAAAGGAAATGCAGTCCATGTTTGCTGCACTGAGTTGTCACTGTTTAGTCATATAACCCATTATTCTGGTTACTGTTATTCACATAACATCTCTACTAGTGCAAATTAGTAGAAATGTTACATTCTTTGGACAGTACCATTTCTCTAAAAAATAAGATCATCTAACAGGCAAGTCAGTACTTCTATGGAAAGAATGGACACTAACAAGAAGATTAAGTTACCTGAGGAATTCAGAATTATTGTGTTGTGAATACTGGTGTAAGTGCTGCATAGTTCCAATGAAAAACACAGGTGCTTTAGTTTTTTGGAAAATGAATCTTGGCTTTTGAACTGGAATAGCCACCTCCTTGATTAAGGTGATCACACGACAGCTATAAACTGTCTCTGACAGTTCAATTTACCATACAAGTCAGGATTTTCAGGCAACACATTCTAATCAAGTTAGAAAAATATAAGCAGTTTAAAATATTTTGAAAGACAGATGAAAGAATATTTAATATAAAGAGTTAAGTGGTTAGAAGTAGGAACTTCTGGGCAGCAGAGCTATGGTTTTGGGGTTTTTTTTTAATATTAAATTTCTTTTTCCCTGTAACCTACCATGGTTATTATCAAGTGGAAAAAGCGAATAAAAAACCAGCAAGAAATGTGTTTAATATTGAATGCCATCCTTTGTCATAGATACATATAAAAGTATTAGAAGTGATTTCTCATTTTTAGGGTTTTCAGCTGGAGGCACCCAGTGAAAAAGAATCCAGCTTATTGAAAATAATACATGAAAAAGTTGCTTTAGTGAACTTTATATGTACACGTGTACTGTTTTGCTTATTCTGTTAAGAAGATTGGTGCATTATGTTCTGGAGCCTGTTAGCCATGGGCCAGATGGCTCTCACACTGGCTGAGGAGCCACTTCAGGGTCCTTCTCAGTGAAGCAGTCCATGGGTTGAAAAGCATTGTCTGGTAGTGTTTGTCATCCAGATTCATCAGAGGAGCTATGGGACAAAGTGCAGATAGTTCTGTCTCTCTGTTTTTAATGAGGAAGATGAGCATATATTCCGTAGCATCATGGAGACTCCATTTCCCTCTAGTTCTGGTGTTATCAGGGCTGCTAAAACTTTCTTGTACACAGAATTTGTAGCTTGTATACAGGCTACAAAAGTAACAGTACAGACAGCCAACCAAAAGTAATCGAATAAGGTTTGAAAACCTTGAGGATTATGTAACTATTTAGTTCTCTGATGAAAAGGACTAGAGTAATAATTACAGAGATGGAAAGATAATTTGCCTTACATATGGCAGAAAAAATTCAAGAGGGTCTCAATCAGACCAGCTAGTGTTGCTGTGAAGTGTTCCCACTTTCTCACCCTCATAACCTTTTTCTGTCAGCTTGTTTAGCTTATTTATTGTTTTATTAATGACTGTCTGTTACTCATTCTGATCTCAATTTTCTTCTCTAAGAACTTAGGGCAAGACTGATCATGGTCATAGGGACAATGAGACTCTCACTTGAAGTCCCTGTCAGCGGGTTGTTGGAATATTTCAAAGCATATTGTTAATTTGACACAAGGAAGAGGGAATAAATGGCAATACAGAGATATTTTCATGTTCCAAGTTGTGCTCGAATATTGCAAGGTGTCATTGAAGTTGTCACAAAGTGGATGTATCTTTTCAATCTGTAATCTAAACAAGGTTGTTTATGTTTCTTACCAGATTAATGATTAATGCATCAGCTTTAATATTGTTCATCAAGAAACTGTAAAGAAAATTTTAAAAACCATGACCCAGGACTCATGATTCTGACCTTCTTGGCTTGAAGAAGATTCACAAGACATCTTGTGTCTCCACTGAGAGACATAGCCATTGTGTCATTTTGAAGAAGCATGTTTTTTTCCCTCTCCAGTAGGAAACCAAACATAAAAAAACCCCAAAAACCTGTAATCAGGATCAGAGTTTTTGGTTTCAGTTATCTACTGTCCAGGATCAAAGCTCTGACTCCTGAACAAGGAGAAGGTGCCCAAAGGTTAATTCATAATTCATCTAATTGAAACTTGCATGATAGATGTGATCAGAATACGCAGCAGGAGCTGTGTGTTTTATGGGATTTTTGACTGAAGACTTGAGACAAGGTTGAAAAGATCTGGCAGGGATCCAGGGAAGTGAACTAAGGTCCTCTGAGTCCTTCTTGGAGGGATGGATCCACAAACTTTTCAGCACAACTGAAAAGAAACCTAGTATGGCAAGCTGTGTACATTTAGATGATAAGGGTTTTTGGAGCTTCCTAGGATATCTGTAGGATTTGTTCCCCCTCTTGTTTTCTGACAAAGTTACAGAATTTTTCACTGTCTCAATCATTCTACTCTTGCTGGAAGAAAAAGCAAAATGGCTGTATTAAGTCAAGCATCTTCCCGTACTGTTTGTCAAATTCTTTTTTCTTTTTCCTTTTTTTTTTTTTTTTTTAATAAACCATGTTCTTTCATTTTATTTTCTTGCAATATTCTGGCCTACATTGCTAGAATATAGTCTTATTGATTAAAGTCATCTTGCTATGTCCTTTGTAAGGGCTAGAAGAATTTCTTATGATGGGCCAAATTTTTAAGTACATTTATATAGAGATGGAGCGTTGGAAAGATTCCCCAAGAGTCATCTCATCCCACTTGTGCATGCTCAGCAGATATTTTCTGGGGACTTTTTCTCTCACCTTTTCCTAAAAATTTTCTGAGATTTGCTTTGTGAACCCATTATTTCTAATAGTAAATAAATAAATATATTTTTAACTGCAGTGTACTAAAAAAAGCTGCACTGAATAAGTGAGAATTTTTTACTATAAATTTTTTAGTAGATATTTCAGCTTCAAAAGCATATTTGAGTCCCTTCACTTTAGTATTATTAGATAAAAATTGTATTCTGTCATCTTTGTTCACCATTAGCAAGTGCTTTACTTCTATATAATGAATTAATAAATCAAATTTATTTAATCCCTGGAGAAAGAAAGGAATTTTTAGCAGATATTTAGGAAATTACTTGATCTCCTCAACCATGAATGACTTCCTAGATGACAGCAACTACTTCGAGCTGAAAAACTGACATATTCTCTATCCCTGAGAAGAAATAGAAATCATTGCTAGCTCTCAATTGTGGCCCTCAAAGCTTATCTATTTTGTACTGAAGTCACTTCACTGCACAGCAGCCAGGTTTAACAGCCCCATTTTAGTGTGTACCTGAACCCCACTGAGACAGTGTGTCTGTACCCCTGAGGCTCAGATCTGCATGGCCCTTTGGGCACACAAGTGCCCCAGGCTAAATTCTGTTTGCAGGGACCTCATGAGCACAGCTTGAGGTAGGACAAGTGATGGGCTTCTTGGCTGGAGAGAAATTGCCTGATATTTCCTGAAATTGCATTACATTGCAGTTGCTGGGATTGATAATAATCTCAACTTGGAGCTGAGCTCCTTCATGGAAGTTGTGCTAAATGGCCAATATAATTTGTGTGCTAGAGCGGAACTGTAGCAGTTCAGGATTCTTATTATTCAAAATGGTTTACAGTTTTGTTTTAGATTTTGGATTGTGATCTATGTATTCAATGCCTGTAGAAACCAGGGAAAATCCTTTCCTCCTGGTTTTGAGGCAGCACCAGTGGATTTCTTCACATTTAGTTAAAATATTTAAATAACAGTCCAGAAATGCTCAATGATTTTATTAGGAAGCAAAGGTTTAGTAGAAAATGTGATTTCTGCAAAATGGTGTAAAACAAGCCTTATAACTTCTGATGGAAACTTAAAATTTTGGACTTTTTTTTTCTCTTCTTAATAACAGTTAAAGCATTCACTTTAAAGCAAGAGTTATAAATATATTGTGGCTGTTTTTCACAGGATTTCTCTGGACAAAATGTCCAGTCCATGATAAACATCATGAGATGGGTGAGCAACTGGCTCGCAGATCAGGCACAAAGGGTGTGAACGGGGTGACATCAGACTGGTGACCCATCACTAGTGGGGTTCCACAAGGATCCTCTCCTCTGCCCGGTGCTTTTCAACATCCTAATAAATGACTTGGAGGCAGGACTGGATGAGATACTGAGCAAGTTCACAGACAATACAAAACTGGGAGGAGCTGCTGACTCCCTCCAGGGCAGGGAGGCCCTGCAGAGAGACCTTGACAAATGAAAGGCCGAGCAACCACCAACCACATGAAGTTCAACAAGGGAAACTGCTGGATTCAGCACCTGGAACAGGCCAATCCTGAATGTATGGACAGACTGGGGAATGAGATGCTGGAAAGCAGCACCTGGGGGTCATGGTCTGAGGCAAGTTGAACATGAGCCAGCAGTGCCCTGAGAGCCAGGAGGGCCAACCCTGTCCTGGGGACATCAGGCCCAGCATGGCCAGCCGGGCAAGGGAGGGGATTGTCCTGCTCTGCTCTGAGCTGGGGCGGCCTCACCTCCAGTGCTGGGGGCAGTTTTGGGTGCCACAATGTAAGAAAGACATTAAACCATCAGAGAGTGTCCAAAGGAGGGCACAAAGATGGCAAAGGGCCTCGAGGGGAAGCTGGATGAGGAGCAGCTGAGGGCACTTGGTCTGCTCAGCTTGGAAGAGACTGAGGGGAAACATCCCTGCAGTTACAACTTCCCTGTGAGGGGAAGAGAAGGGACAGGCACTGATCTGTGCTCCGTAGTGACAGTGACAGGACCTGAGGGAATGGCCTGAAGCTGTGTCAGGGAAGGCTTAGGCTGGATATCAGGTTTCTTCACCCAGAGGGTGTTGGGCACTGGAACAGGCTCCCAAGGGAAGTGGTCACAGCACCAAGTGTGACAGAGTTCAGGAAGTGTTTGCACAATGCTCTCAGGCACAGGGTGCGACTCTTGGGGATGCTGCTGTGCAGAACATTGATGGACTCAGTGATCCTTGTGGGTGCCTTCCAACTCAGCTTACTCTGTGATTCTGTGATTCTGCGATTTTGTGCCATCTAGACACAGAAGTGGCACTTTTCAAATTCAAAATTTAATAGCAAGATCTGTTCTTGTAAAATCATGTGTGTATAAAGCTTAAGGATTTAATTTTGAGGCTTTGAAAAAATATTTTCTTATCCTTTCTCTACAAATTTTGTATCTTAGTTGCCATAAAAAACATACAAATAAGTTAAATACAAATGTGTTTGCTATCTTTTTCCTGGGGTAATATATTTAATTTGAATGTAATTTGGTCAGTGTGAAATCCCAGCTTTTGAGTGGTAATCTTGTACTAAATTAATATGCCTAATAGCAAAATACTTTGGGTATGGATTGTTTGGGGGTTTTTTGGTATGATCTTACTAGCTTTGTTTCTAAATTACAGCCCACTGATCAGTGAAATGATCCTGCATCTCTGTAGTTACACTCTTTTCAAGCAGCACTAATCTTGTTTCTGCTTCTCACGAGTCTGCAGAGGGAAAAAAATGGCTGGGGCAAGCTGGGAATGAGGAGAGGCAGGAGAAGATTGCTGAGCTTAGGAAGTGACTACAGCAATAGTGGCTGTGGATACTGCTCCACAACCAGAGGATTGTTTAGGTAGTATTTCTAGAGATATCCTTGGACTCAAGACTTCTGTGTGTTAGTCCTGAGGATGAGTTACGTCGGTTGATGGGTTCTGAACATAAAGTTAAATGTAAAAAATTGTTTGTGCTTCCAAGTGTTTAAGTTACATTGGAGAAGACCAGTCTGTGTCTCCCCATGGGACAGTAAATAGCTCTCATTCAAGGCTCAGTCTTGCTCCTAAATGCCAGCCCTCACCAGCATGGAGGGGTTTGGAAGACCACAGATTTCAGACTCTGGCTTATTTCAGAGGATGATTTTACTAATCCTCTTGCTCACTCACAAAGATGAGGAGGAATAAGATAGTTTATAAAATGTCTTCTGTCCAATGTCAAAAGATGTACCTATGAGCGGTGTCCCCTCCACGTTTCTGATGGGGCCCAGCCTGACAGTGGTGCTGTCCAAGAGGGATGACTGCCATCTTGCAGTGTGACTAGTTTTGGGACTTTGTTTTTTTGGCAACTCTTGTCCCTGCTCTGTATCATAAAGGCAGCTCTATAAGTGACATCCCTTGCCTTTGGCACAAATTAATTGTTTTTCAGGGACACTTTTTTAATGTGTTTATTGACAAGAAGCAGACTGTGGGCAAGGGAATGTGCCTGATCCTGTGCAAGAGTGAAGACCAAATTTTTTCATTCAGGTCCAAAAAAATTACTTGTTGCTGAGGGTTGCTAGTTCCAGAATAATCTCTGATTGTCTGAAACTCATTTCCATTGCAGTCCCACACATCCCCCAAGATCCTAACCATGAAAGATTTTGAAACTTCCTTCCCTTTGCAGCTCAACTCTCACAAATACAAAGATATGCAATGAAGAGACAGAAGATCTCTATAATTAGAGTGCATTGCTTGGTGGTTGTCTGCCCCTTTCCTGTCAGGATTCACAGCTAGTTTACTCAACAACATTTAGTTTTCTGGTCAGCCTGAATTTTCTAGATGACTGGGTAATGAGCATATCTACCGGGAAGTTTGTCTGGTGTGTTTTATACGCATTTCACTTGTTGTTTCTTTTCACTGACTGCAAAGGATGGAACTGCTAGCAGTCTTATGTAACTACTAATTTGAATGCCTAAATTAGGTAAAATGGGCTCCACCTGAGACGCTTGTCTAGTTTCTGTCATTTGTAAAGGATTTATGCCTGTGTGGGCAGAACCCACATCAGGTTTATTTGTCAGTAGGTTTCTGGCACATTGCATTGGTATTGTCACAGCCGAACATTCACTTCTCATAAAAATTTGAGTAGCAAGATTCACTGTGTCTCAGAACTGTTATTCTTGCAAGTAAGATTTTGTGGTAGGCTTGTTCTTGTCAAAATAATTTGTATGTATGAGTTCTTAATTTGCTAAGAAAAAATGACAGATTTCTATTTGAAAACAGATTCTAAAAGAGCAATGAAGAGAGATAAGTGGAAAATAACATCTATTTGCTTGTGTAAGGCAGAAGAAAGTCAATATTAGTCAAGCTGCCAAACAATCACCTGAAAGTACTGAAGGCTGCCAGCGTCCTTATGCTGGAACAATAGTGGACTCCTTAAGTTTCCTCCTGGCATAAGTAGAGAAAATCAGAACAGTTCCTTTGGCACAAAGCATTTTGGTTGTATGCTACTGCAAATTTTAATTCCAATACTTCACATTGTTTAGTGTTCAGGCTCTTTGACCACCCAAAATTTGTGCGTGTTACTTAACTACCGTCTGCCATAGGAAACCATTCCTCTTGCTCTATGGTGAAAGCATCTCTGCGACTCCTGTGTCAGTGCTGACAGACACTCATGTGTCTCTGGATCCTCCCACTTCCCAAATCAGTTCTTCCCCTGCTCTCCATGTGCTCTCATGTGTCTTCCTGAGCCCCAGTCCCTGCTCTGCCTGCTGCCATCTGCCATATTAGACCTGAGAAGAGCTGAAGAAAGAGTGATTGAGAGCAAAGGACAAGTGCTATTTGTCAGAGGGCAGGCTGTAAATGGAGGAAAAGTAAACTCAAGACCTGAGGCTGAAACTGCACCTCCTCACCTCCTTTTCCACGAATGGTGCTGGGTTTCTGAGAAGGAATAGAGAATTGCACATCCTCCATGCTGTAAGGTCCTCTGTAGGTTTTTGGCATAGGGAGACCACTTTAGGACTAGATTCAACCAGGATGGGCATAGAAAGAGCTCTGTAGCTCCATCTATTGCTGAACATCTTAAAGATTCATCCTCAAAGAATATGAGGATTTAATTTTTTTTTCCTATTAATAATTTGAAACTGCTGTAACTTAACAGGCTCACCAGCTAAGAAGGAAGCTCCAGCCTCATTAGTGTTTCGGTTCTCTCCCACAGTGCTTCTACAAGGTGTTTGGAAAAGTAGTAGTTAAAACACTATGCCTACAGCTAAATACTCACAAAAGCTATGGGTGACAGCAGCAGGGCTGGCTCCTACTGAGCATTCATCTCCTAAGCAGCTTTATGAACCAAGGCTCCTACAACTGAATTAATGAAGTCATAAGGTTGGGTAGTTTCTCAGGAAAAATGCAAAAGAAGATAGGTAGGGCAATACCAACCAACAGTAAAGCTGTAAATGAATGGGATATGGTTGGAGAGAAGGAAGGAAATGAGCAGTAAAATAATATTTACTTATCAAGTACATGTACTGCTGGGTGAGGCCCTGGATATGTGGACTGCTTACAGTCAGCATTTACAAGAGGAAAGTTGGATTTTGCCATTTAGAGTTACACCTGACTTTCCCTATGTCGATGTTGAGTTTTCAAGTAGACTCACAGCTTATAGAAATGTAAATCTGAAAACATGGCCTATTACAGGCACCCAGGGAAGGCATTTAGATTTTCCAGAAATTTAGAGTGGAGATTGCAGCTGATGTTTCTTTACTTTGCAGGGCCTTGGTTTTCCTCACAGGAGATGTAGGTTTCCTTTAGGGTTTTCCATATGGTCTAAAGGTAAATATTGGTACTCATGTCTTCTTCACCATGTTGTAAAGAGAAGCAGATTTGATGGGAGAGGTCATCAGGGATTTCTAGCAACCTTGGTTATTAAAACAATAGGAACATAAAAATTTGTAAAAGGACCTTTCCTTAGGTTTTGTTAGTTCCTATAATAAATTCTCTGGAAGAACCCTGTCAGTTGTAGAGAATCCCAATAAATCACACCCGCTGGATCACCTTTATGTACACACTCACTGATATCCTACTCAGGCACCAGCTTGTTAGTGCAGCAGGTACAGATACCACACTGTCACCTTCCCAGCAGTCCGTCTCGATCCATCTCTTTCCTGTTCTTCATTACAGGCTCTATTGTCTCATCAGAGCTGAAAGTCAGTCTCCAGAGGCTGTGGCACCTTGGCTCCCCTGCAGAGACCGTAACGCTGATGTGAGGTTGTATCATCAGTCCTCTGGCATAATTGTGTGATAGGTTACTCCTAAAGGGGAAAGGGAAAGGGTGGAAATATCCGTCTGACTACTCTGGTTGCTGAAGAGCTGATGTTGCTTGCTCTCAGGAAATAAAGAAACAACTGGGCACTGATTATTAGCAAATACAATGTTAAATAATAGCAACATTTTTGATTGAAGTTGTCAATAGTTAGAAAGAAGATGGGTAATTTGCAAGCGGCTAAATGTCTTAGCCATTATATTCATGCACAATAAAAAAAAGAAATTATCAGAGGGAGGATTTCCCTGCACACTCCAGGCCTTGGGTTCATGTACACACATGCATGCACAGGGTCTTGCAGTGTGGCATAATTCTCACTGAACATCCTTAAATTGTCACTCCTGTGCCTTTGCCCCTTCTCATTTATTCAGGCCACTCCTATTCTCCTGATCTTTCTAACAGCGTGGCTTTGTTTGCAAACTGGGTATAAAACTGTTTTGAAAGTTTTAAAGCTGAACATGTCTAAGACATCTTTAACCCTTAAAAAGAAATATTTGGGATTCTTCATAAAGGCCTTTGCTACTGCCAACAGAAGCAGTGGATGACATCACAGTTATAACAAATGTTTTTCTTCACCACTTTTGGAAATGCTGAGGGTAAAGGAGTACCCCCTCAAATTTGGCATTTATCAGAGTTTGTGACTATTATTCTGTGGTTTTATATAGACTCCATGGGAATTTAGGTTAGGGAATGAGGAGCCAGGAACAGATAGATCTAAGTGGGATAGGATTAAGAAAATGAGAAGACAGATTCTTTTACAAACTATTCTATAAAAATAGCTGTTTGTCTGCAACTTTCTTGGAGAGCTGTGCAGCACTAACATCACAGTAGCACAAGAGAAGTCCAGAAAATTTTGGAACAGTATATATAATATACTATCATTAAAATATAATAATAAGTTTGGCTTATTTTGTCTTTCAAATTATATTTTTTTAAGCAGCCACAGCTGCATTATTTAGGGGAAAAGGAAGTGTGATGGTTGTGTATTAGTTGATCCTGCAAGACTTTTGCATTCCTTGAGCAAAAGTTTCAGATATTCTGTGTAGGCATCTCAAAAACTACAAAGATGGGGCAGACCTTTGCAACCCTTCCTTCAATTTAATTTCCTTGTAAAATTTTCTTTGTCCTGAGTGGATCTAGTCTTGAAATGGCTTTTCTAACTGTCCCTGTTCTCTCCCCAGACCCCTATGACTGGCTTCTATATCTGGTCTTACATGAAAGGCTTTGTACAAAGGCCAAATGTTGGGTGATGGGAGTGAAGGAAGAAGAGTACCCTTTTGGGTGCCTTTGCTTTTGTGACATTCAGCTTCTGTGCTCTTTCCTGAGGTCGCTGGTATGATGTTAGTTATCATTGCGTTGTTAGTAGTAAAATGCCCTCAGATAATCAATGCTACCCTTTTGGTTTAAAAAGCTCACCCTTGCACGCCTTTAAAGCCTGTGGTGATTTTGCTGAGTTAATAAGAGATAAAACTCTTTTCTGAGAGGTTTATGTGTAGCATTCAGGCAAGAGCTGCATTGCCTGTGCATCTCCTTAAAGGTTATTTAACAGAAAATCTCTACTGATTTGAAACATAAAGCCATGGATAACCCTGGGATAAATTAATAGCTGACACAGAAATAAAGCATTTAATCAGCCTCCAATGCTATTAGGGTGCTGTATTATAAAACAAATTTAGTTATTTTGTAGCAAGTCATAAAAGGAGAAGAAAAAGTACTGAGTGTCCTTTGGTGTGGTAGCATCAACATGCTGAGGTGACTGCAGTGCTTTGAGCTCTCTGCTCCGTGACTCCATTTTTCAGTGCCTGATATGATTGTTTTATCCATGTTTTCCACACACTATGGACCTAATTCAGAGCTCTAAGTGTGAAAATTCTATCAGAGGCAGAACATTTTGGCATCTGTTAACTCTAGATCTGGCTAGCCCAATTATATATTTGTCCTTTCACCATGATGAACTGAATGGGGATTTTTGGGTTTCACTCGCATCAAGGCCATTTGAGCTTGCCTACCATTAATTGCATTGTGTTCTCTGACTAATAAGTAATTGTTTCCACGATAGCTTAATTCCTCTTCTGATTTACAAAAAGTTGAAGAACTGACTTATTTAGACTGTACTGGCATCATCCTGCTTCAAAAGAAAAGGGAATGCGGGTGGCTGTGAAGGTCAGCTTGTGCTGCAAGGTGAAGATCCTTGGCTAACACAGAATAGAAGGTCTGAGGTTGTTCTTCAGCACCTGATGGATGCCCCTCCAGACCCCATGCCTGAGCAGAGGTTGTCTCTCTTTGTGTGTTGTTGGTTTGCTAAGACAGACAGTTCCCAAGCTTCTCCTAAGAAAGCTTGAATGTGCTGAATTCAGCCTTGCTGTCTTGTGTACAAGAATGGGGAGGCCTTTTGTTGACGTTCAAGGCTGCCGTGTATTTGGAAAATCCCATCACAAAGGGGGAGAATTTCTCCTCAGCCAATAAGAAGTCCTCCATAACATTTCCACAGTCCTTTTGAGAAACTGAATTCTTTCTGTATGCAGCGAGGAATACAGATGATTAACTTATTAGTTCTTAAGTTATGGCCTATGCCAATGCTAAATTGTTCTCCAGGCTACTGCCTTGTATTTAAAAAGGAAAAAAGACCACACATATGCAAACAAGTAAACGAACAAACAAACAAACAAAAACCCAAAAGAACCCAGAACCAAAAATCCACCACCACCACCAAAAAATTTCATGGTAAAGTTGTCTAAATGCAGGAACACTTTGCTTAGGGACAGTGTAGTGCCTCCACCCCTGGCAATTTTCCTAACTTGAAAAGGCTTTGAACAGGCTGATCTAACACTGAAGTTAGCCTTGCTTTCAGCTGGGGGTAACAATAAATACCTCTCAGGGTCCTTCCCAGCCTGAAGTATTTTATGATAATTTTCATAATTTTCCCAAAAGGAGTTCTCAGGTTTCTATCTGGCTGAGAACAGTCAGGATTCAATATATTCCCCCTATCAATTTTTCAGTAGTGCAGCTCTGCCACACCTTTTTTTTCTTCAATGGAAAAATTTGTGACTATAATTTCCTCTTCTGGACAGCAAGGCAAATGTCCAGACCTCCCCTGGTGACCTGTTGCTTAGCATAAACAAAGTGATGTGGGAACAGGGATGTCTCTGTGTCTGTTGTAGCTGTGGTTCAAAACAGGAGTGTTAGACCTCGCATGCTCCTCAGATGGTGTCAGCAGATGTGACAGGGAGAACAAAAGCTGAGAGGTCCCATTAACCTTCTTCAGATAACAAGTAACTGCATAAGTCAGTAAGATTCCTTTCTTCAGTAGGAAAAAAAATTAAAATTAAAACCTTGGGCAGAGTGCGAGAAGGAATTTTTAACTTATCTCAACAGTGGGAAATGAAGAATATTTTGAAGTCCATCCATCTGTTCTGCTTTCTTATGAAGGTCTTTGTCTTTCCCAACACTCTATCTTTAGCAGTTCCTGTGGTTTTTTCCCCCCATCACGTGAAGGTACTCAGCAGAATTGGCAGTAAGAGATTTTTTGAATGACAGCCTCAATTTTTACTGCTGAAAGCATTTCCTTGTGGGTGTGTATTGAAATATTTCTGGTGGAGCTGGAACTGATAAAAAATTCTCTGTAGCTGAACTGTGTGTAAGTTTGCATTCTCATTGCATTCTGTAAAATTTTCAGTGGAAAAAAGTAAAACTTACAGCTACTCTTTTTCTAGATGTTTTAACATCTGAGCATCATGTCTGCATTTGGTCTTCATCGGCTCTCCAGAAAGGGCATGCCACCATTTCCACTCCTTTGAAATTCCTCAAGTTTTGTGTACCCTGTTGATTTGAAGGCTTAGGGGAATGTGCCTGTTCACATCAGTCCATATCTCCAGCTCACTCACAGTCACTGCTATGCTGAATGCTGTCCACATGTCCAGCTGTGTTTCCTGGTTTCCATCCTTTCCCGTCTGCAACAATACCTCCCCACGTTGTTAGAGCCCAGGGCACAGAGGAATTTGGGCTTTCTGTGCTGACAGGTGCAGACCCTACACAGAACACCACTTTTGACCTGAGGCCATGGAGAAAGCTTCCAAAATTGAGTGATAGAACTGGTATTATGGGTGTGTAGTTTGAATAGAAGTGTGTAATATCACAGGGTGAAAACTCATTGCTTTAGGTTTTAAGGTATAATAGTGTATGGAACAAGATGGATGTTTTAAGGCATTGGCTCCTAGTTCTTCTTCTTCCTTCTTCTTTGTGGATTTAGGTGATATTGTGTGATTGGATGTACAATGCTGCACTGTGGGTCAAAGTTGTCTGATTATTGGGTTAAAAGTAAAAATAATCTAGCTGGTAATTATTCATTAGTTAGGTTCACTTTTAAAAGACCTTGTAGTTAGAAGCTATCATTGCCATTTCCACCTAGAAGCTGATGTGCTCACTTGAGCTAGAAGCTCAAAGACTCACTCCTTTGTAAGAATGTAGCACTGGTAAGAAGAATAAACATCCAAGACCAAACACAAAAAACCCATCTCCTATGTCTCAATCTTAGCCCTGAAGCAGCTGAAAGAAAAACTCTGCACCACATGGGACCTCTCTGTGGAGGTTCTGGTGTGGAGGTCCCACCCTGTTGCTCTACCTTCAGCCATCCAGTTAACTTGGGTACAACCAGTGCTCAGTCAATTTTCCTGCAGCTGCTTCCCATGGCATGAGCAGCAGTCAAGCTCAATTTCTGCCTTCTGCAGCCCTTGGCTGAAGCCCTGGTTTAGTCAGTTCAGAGATCAGCATGCTAGTGTATCCATTAAAAAAATAAGTTTGGTTTTTTTTTTTTTTTGGTGTATAAATGGGATAAATAACCCTTTTATTTTTTTCTTCTTGTTTTTCTTCCTCTAGAGCAGTCTTTACTCCTAGTGTGCAATGCTGTATGGCTCAGCTGAAGGCAAGGACATTCTTCTGTTACAAATGTGTGTTAGTAGCAGCAGGATGCTGCTCTCCTGATAACAGCCCACAGAATTCTGTCATCTTATAGCAGAATCTCTACAAATCTTTGGCCCTTCTCCAAATCCTCCAACTAGGCAACCCCCTTAGTTTTGTCATATAAAGGACCAGGTTGTTCTTCAAATGATGGCTTGAGGACACTGCTGTAAGGAAATCAAGTAGCTGTTCTGCAGTGTCTGTGTCCTCATTCAATCTTCCAGAGGGGAAGAAATATGGGTTAGGCTGGGAAATGAGTGGTACTGAGATGAAAAGTTTGATCAAAGCTGTAAAGACAAACTGGGTGTGTAAATACCAAGGATATGATTATTAACACAAAGTAATACAAATGCATCTCTCAAGGAAGAGTCTGCTCTGCCTTTCCTGTCGGACAGTTCCGAATTTAGCTAATCATGCATGGCCATCTAATCAGAAACTTATTGTGACAAAAGCATTTTACAGCCCACAGTAGATGCAAATTGTTAATATCACTGTAGGAAAATGTGAACAACTGCAGTTCTGGAGACATATCTTAGACTACACTTTATTGTGATTTTGCTGAGTAAGAGCAAAAGGAACATCTCTGTAATTAATGCTGATGACAGCACCACCTAAGGCAAACCTGAACTGACTGCAGAAGTACCCCAAGCAGGCTAGAGAACACCTAAACAAAGAAGAAAATAAGCATTTAATTAGATTTTCATATCCTTTCTCAGGTGCTTGATTTTGTTGAGGATGTATCTCTTTGAACTGGTTTATAGCCACTGTCACCATTTTCTATTGTACCAAACCACCCAACTGTGTCAATTCCTTTTAAACATGATCAAAACAGCTAAAGCACAATTCACATTTTCTTTTTATTGGCAGTATTTATCCTTATTTTCTCAGAGGAGACTAGCTAGATTCAACATAGTAACTGCAGACAACAGTCCATCTCAGCACAACCCATTTTTGTACCAGTAATGAAATTTCACACACAGGTTTTGTTTCACTTAGGGCTTTTAAAACCATTTCTGAAACTGGAATTGTCTATACATTAAAAAGCAAAGCCACAAAAAGATTTTGTCTGGAAAAGATAAAATGAAACACTCTGATGATGCATTTCCCAGGAATTTAAGGAAGAGGCTGTTGGCCCCTAACAGAACATTGTCTGCTTAAACTCTAACTGCTGTGTAATTTGACATGCTTGCTCTTTGGAGATTACTGTGAAGATCTACTGAGTTGTAGAAATGATAGAACCATGCACAATCAAAAACTGAAAGCTGGGAGATGAAATTTGAAACTATATGCTGGTATTTTCCCTTAGAATAGCTTCTCATAGGTAATCTTTGAAAGATGAATAGCTAGAAATCTGTGTCACTGCTTCACTGTCATCAAGTTGAGAAGTTTGAAACTGCTCTCACTAAAAAAGTGTTTAAAAATTAATGTTGACCTAATGGCAAACAAATAATATGTTAGCTTGTATGTCTGCCTTGTCATCTAATCACAGATATAAAGAAGGCCAAACATGAATGCATTTCTTTCTGAATTGGTGGGTATTTTCAAGAGAATGTAAAATGGCTTTTCATTAATACCANAAAAAAAAAAAAGGAAACAATAATACTTCTTATCAAGATTCACCAGCTTTATAGCATCAGTAGTGTATGCAATGTGTTTTTTACAAGTACAGCATCCTATCCAATATTGCAAAGATACAGAAGTGATTACTTAGTACCAAAGGGCATAATGCTAGCTGATTTCTTTGATCTAAGATAAATTAATGGATCCAAAAATATTAATTCAAAACATTTGTACTGCCCTTAAGCTGTAGAAAGGCATCATGCATCTTCCAAGCTAAAGCACTATCCTATTAGATTTCAATGACTGGCAGCTGCTTTCTGAAAGAAATTCCTTCAAGGAACTTGATAATCCTGGTACTTAGTTGGAAAAGCTTCATATTGCATATTCAGAGGCTAAAAATTGTCTCTTAGTCTTGCATTTCCATTGCAGAAGTTCTTTTCAGTCTTCCTATGCATGGTGCTGGAAAAGTGGAACGCAGCACCAATATTTTATATAACAAACCAATGGCTGGAGCTGGCACTATGGAGAAGGCTAAAGTGCATTTGATTTGATATTTTTCATTCATAAACAATTCCCTTTTCCCACCACCACGACTCAAGACTCTGAGCAGCACCAGCTCTTTTGTGAGACCTCCTCTCTTGGTGGAGTTGGGACAATGCGGAGTGCGGGATTCACTCTGACCATTTGTGTGTATGTGTGTAAGAGAGAGAAAAGAGAAGTGAGGAGACAACAGGGTGTACAACTGCAGTGCAGTCCTGTAGGTATTCAAACAGCAGTGGGGACTTTCCCATGGCTGCAGCTCCCTTGGTGGACCCTTGGTGGTTTTTAACCAATGGCTCCTGAAAAGTGACTGTTTAGACACCTCAGTTTAAATTTTATTAAAGATGCAGGCACTGCTTACTCTTTTCTGTGCATGTTCAGCATCTTAAGGGCACATTTTGGTTGGACCTTTATGTTAGTTCTTGTCACAGAGAAGGCAGAGAAGGTAAAATAACTTCACACATACTAAAGTGGCCCATGTACTTTTGTCCCAAGGCATAGTTTACATTAATTTTCCTTCTCTGTCTTGTCAGTCCAACAGATACTTTAAACTATCTGTTCCTCATGATTTGTTTATAAGCTGAGGGCAACTGTTATTTTCCTGCCTTACAGCACAGCATGTTCTGTATTAGTCCAAGGACAAAAAGAAGGAAGTCAACCTAAAGTGTTTTCTACTTGCCACATGATGCCAGCATTCCATTTAATTTCTCTTAATCGGGGTTGCAGGTAGAGCAGGTGACAAGTGGCTTTATGTATTTATTTAAATGACACATACTTTTCCTGTTAAGGTCACACCACTGCTGGTGTTGCCTTTCTGCAAACCATGTGCAGAAGGTTCTTCTAGCAGAACCTCTGCAAATGTGAAACTTCTCACTGCAGTCCTTGTGAGACATGCATTTTCAATTCTGCTCCTGTGAGCAATGGCACCTGCACACTAAGCACATCCTTCAACCTAGCTCTTGTCAACAAAACACTTCAGGATTTGACTGAGTGCTCTCCTCAACTGGGGCCCTCAGCTCCAGTTCTGATCTCACTGCAGTTGGTGTAAGCCTTGATGAGAGCTGCAAGCTGAGCAGCCTCAGCCTTCCAGCTTCAGTGAATATGTGAAGTGCCTTTCAAGTTTTTATTCTACTTTCTTAACCTTGACTGTTAATGTCTGCTCCTACTGCAACTCTCCTTAAAACGCTGCACTTTTTCATGCCTTATTTGTTTTGCCTCTTGATGTATTAAGTGGAGGACTAATGTAGTGTTGTGGGAGAGCATTTTGGTTGCTTTCTGGGGACAGTATTTTTTTGGTCGGTGATTCTCCTCCAGACGGAAGCAGAGCCCCTACAGGTGCCTCAGCAGAGCTCTGCACAGCCCTGCAGTCCTCACCCCCAGTATATGCAGCAACTTTTCTATCACACCTAAAATGATAAGGAACCACTCGCTCTTTGTCTCTCCTCCTCCGCTGCCTTACACCATTTTCACCAAGTTCTGCAAACTCTAATTACACAAACTCTTCAGAGAAAAAAAATTAAGTGCTTATACAGCTAAAGACTGTTTTCTCTATTTTAAAAAAATATTAAATACTTACTTCTAGAGTTCTTTTATTATTGAAGATGGAGCATGACTCATGAAAGGAAGTAAACATAGACTTGCCCTGGACCAAAACACTTAACCTGCATTGATTTAAATGAGAATTGAGCATGTGCTCAAATGCCTTTATGAATAAAGGCTAAAATAATGTACCAGCTTAAAGAGTTAAACTTTTTCTCCAGACCTTCAAACAAGGATTTTGGAAAAATAAGGGAAGGAATGTAGCATGGCCTCTGATATTGAGGATAACAGCACTTTCAACTTGTGTATTTCTAAAAGTGCATTTTAATTTAATTCTGGGAATGTTGGTTCTTTCAAAAATCAGACTTTGAAAAACCACTACTCTTTGAATTAATTGTCTACTGTATATTTTTAATATGTGAGTCAGATCAAGTGCAAATTGCCTTTTAGAAGTTGCCAGATCAAAAACTTGTTTTATCTAGGGTTGACTTTTCCCTTCAGGTTTAATATCTTTCTACTCATCAAAAGGTGTCAAAGTTCCCCATTTCTTTTACAAGTATAGCAAGAAAAAACATAATTTTGTCTTTCTTGTGCTTGTTGCTACTGAAACAGTATCTACACAGCAGTATTTTCAGCACTGAATATAATTAACAATGATTTACATAGCATTTAATAACATTTTAAAAAGATGAAATTTCATTACCATTATTGAATTATTCCCCCATTTTCAAGTTCTGTATCACAACTGAAGTGATTTTTTTAACGTGCAAGTTGCATCCTCAGCAATGTATTTCAGTCAATTTATATTGATATTCTGAGAGTACTCTCATTATACATCTCTCTGCTTTTATTCCAATTTAGAAGCAGCAAGAGGTTAACCAGGATTTAAAGGAAATACAATAGACAATAATTCATTCCATTGCATGCCTGAACTATTTGCAATTATGAATGGTATTGAATTTTTGTAAACTGAATTTCTAATTGAATTTCAGGAAATGCCATCATTACGTTTTATAAAGGATAAGAAGTGTTGGAGAAGGTTCAGGTTTTTTTAATTAACTATTAAGCAAGGTAGGCACTGTTACCTTTCAATCATTAACAGAAGAGGCAGCAAGAAAGAGAGATTAGCAAAGTTAATGCCAGCAATAAACCCTCTGTCTCAGAGGTAAATAAAGACACTTAGATGTTTGTAGCTCTTCCAGACCTGTTGAACTCCATTCTTTGACAGAAAAAGCACTTGTTAAAAAGATGTGGGAGCCAGCAGCAACCAGCTCTGGGGATTCACAAAGAGAATTGATAAAGTGTCATAAATTGTTCTCATCATTTTCGATTTTGCCCCTTTCTTTAGAAGGAATAAGGGAGAAGAGAAGCAAGGGAGCTCCATAGCACTCAGCATAAATTTAACACCCAGAAAAACTCTGGAACAGATAATTCAGCAACACATTCATAAGTAACTGGAAAATTATGAGAGGAGTTGCATCAACTCTTCCTGTCTGACTTGTAGCATGTATCGTGTTCTTCACAGATCCAGGTAACTCTTTTTACAGTGGAATAATGGCATTTGTGGGTAGAATGGGAGTGTGAATACTTTATACCTTGTTCTTAGTAAGACTTTTCACAATGTTTAACATTATATTCACAAGTCAGCTACAGGATCATAGTTTAGATGAAAGAACCCTAACCTGCAAGCAAAATTGAGCTCAAGAAATACTTTTCAGCAGTTTCTTGACAAAAAGGGAAGATATCTTTATGCAGCTCTGCAGGTTTTTGCCTTCCAGTTTGCTTTCACCAGTGGTCTAGATGAAGGAACAGATAGCATGCTTATACTAAAAAAAACCAAAAAACCAAAACCAGAAGAACTATAGTTATGCTGCAAGGCAGGAAAAAGAAAATGGAGAAATAATCTGAAAAAAAAAATCTGCACATTGAGTAGGAACAACTGAAGCATGGTACACATAACCAGATATAGTCTAGTGAAAAAAGGGAATGGAGAGCACAGGATTCCAATATCTAATCTAGATAGATTGTAGCCTTGGGCAATCATTAATGGCATGATAGTTAACAAGTCCAAAAATTGGATTCTGCACATATGATGAAGTAATGCTGGGCACATGTATGAATAGGGAGAGAAGTGGCTGAAGATCAGCCCTGCAGGAGAGAATCTGGGGGTGCTGGTTGGCAGCAATCTCTGCACAAAACTACAGAGTGCCCTGGAAGCCCAGAGTGCAACCCAGATCCAGGGGTGCATCAAGCACAGCATTTTCAGGAAAGAGAAGAAATGTTTCAGAACAGGCTGGAAAAGCGCCTCTCCAGATAAACCATAAGGCACGCTAATCTGCATTTGAGAACCTATCCAGCAATACTTCTCCAGGCTTCTCTGAACAAAGCCAAAGCATAGGAGATTATACAATATATTCACAATTTCAGCTTTGTTTGTGTTTGTTTTCTTGTTTGTGTTGGTTTTGGGTTGCTGCTGTAAAATTTAACTTGCCATTGAGTTTGACCCATCTCCTTATGAAGTTCAGATGTTAATGAAATACAGGGAAGAGAGCAATTTTTTTTTTTTCCTTTTTCTTTCATTTCTGTGGATGAGGCTTTTCCAGATGGTACTTGTGAACAACAAAATCAAATATATATCCATATTGAATACATTCACTGTTATTTCTGCTTAGGTTTTTTTTCTTGCTGCGGTAGTTTCTTCAACAAATACAGATTTATTCTTAATAACATACTGACATCAATTTGAGGGGCTGAAACAGAGAATTCTGGATTCTAAAAAATTTAAAGATAATCCTCTTTCTCATAGGACTCCTTTTGGCTATGAGACAGAAAATTACTGGGGTTTTTCTGTTTACAAAGTTTTGCTATGAAAATTCCTCCTGGATCTTTTTGCCTAAGCCACTTTCTTGGAAAGATAATTCATATTGCACATATTGGGTTCATAAAAAAATATTTTGGTTTAATTGGAACCAATTCTCTCTCCAATTCCAATTAAATTAAATTCCAGATTAATTTTAGATCACTGGCAACGTTTGAAGGGAATATGCATTTATTTTGTCCACATAGAATTTGTGTATCATTTTTTCTCAGGTAAATGTCAATGGGCCCCATTTCTGCAGAATGTTCAGATTAGTATCTTTTAGCCTGAAAAATATGTACTTCATTTCTATCGAGTTTGAGATCATGCAGAAAATGCTATTCCTGAAGTGTCAAATTTTTTATGTCGCTTAGTCACATATTTATGCCACTTTTCTCTTCTGAAATGAGACATGATATTTAGAATACTGCAGATGGAAGCAATCTCTAAATCAGTCATGCAAACCACTAGCTGTTTTATCATATAGGACATAGATGTGAGACCTTTCCAAATACTCTTTTACATGTTAACAAAGAAATTGGCCTTTAAAAAAGTGATAAGGAAATGGAGTTCAAAAATATAACTGGATGGTGTCATTTTAGCAGGATTCCTGGATCCTTCTATGGTGTAGGATGCACAAAATCCTAACATAGATTGTATTTATCTGAAACCTTACTCACTCTTCCATCATCATTGACGCTGCTTCAGCAGTCACCACCTGACTTTCTGCAATGGGGAAAGAGCTCCCATTGCCTCCCATGCTTTGCCAAGTCTTGTGCTAGAAATTAGGGCACAAGAGGGGTTTCAGCAGGTGTTTAGGACCACCTGAACCAGCTGAGAACTTGCTTGTGCCACTTTGGGAATACAGAAAAAAAAATGTTATGCTGAAGTGGCTCTTAATAGTAAGTATTGCAAACCTTTTTTTTTACATTGAACAACATGCTGAACAACAAATGTTGAAATTGAAAAGGGTGAAGCCACCCTCCAAGTCATGTCTTTTTGTCCCATATCCGTGGTGGCAGTTAGAATGATGGGTCTCTAGGATCAGCAGGCCATTACTTGTGCTCAGAACGGACTGCAAAGTGAACTGTTGGTGTGGCAGATTGTCTCTCCCAAGAGCAGAAAAGAGGATTTGGAGCCCAGGTTTGGAAAGTATTTAGGAGCCTGAGGATGCAAGGAAACACATGGCACCTTGGTCATTATCTCATTTTCTGATAGTCTGGCCTAAGCCCTAGAATTAAATACTGAATTGGCATGTCATATATGGCTCACAGGCAGATTGACTGTCTTGGGAATACCCCTTATTGCATAGCTATTCTTACTGGATATCCAGGGAGCTTGGTGTGTTGTATTGTCAGTATGAAGCTTCCTAGTGATTGCCAGGACGTCACATAAGCCCCACTGGGGATCATGTTGCCCAAGCCCTCTGTCTTCTCTTAGTTCTAGGCAAGGCATTCTGCTTCTCAGGAAGAGGCATGTGGATCAAGAAGAGGGTAGATTGATATAGTGGGAATGCAGCAATGAATACCAGAGTATTATACAGTTGTGGCTGTGCAATTCACATCAGTCCAGGTGAAGGCTTTGACAGAAATGCCTGGGTGTCTCTGTATGGCTCTTTGAAGATGGACTTAAAGTCCATAATTCCTTCCAGCAGAATTAGATCTTCTATCCAAACCAGTCCCTTTCCAAGGCCTGTGTTACTGACATCAATTACTAGAAGTATTCGTCATCGGAAGAGTAAGACCATGATTCAGATATTTTACTCATTAGTTGAGGATCTTGTTGCCAACTGTTGAGAAGTTGTTATTAGCTTTCTTTCTCACTCATGCATCCCACTTGTGTCAAAATGAAGGTTTTATTAGGTGCTTTGCATTAAAATAGAGATAAAAGGAATGTGCTTGCTTGAAGCAGAACAAGACAGAATAAGCCAGATCTTCAGCTGATTCAATTGATACATTTGTCAGAGCTCTGTAAAGATAATGAAGCAATACTAATTTGCATTAATTAAGCAGATGAGCTTCTCTCCCTCATAGGGACTCCTCTACAGACCTCCTGGTGATAACAATACATTCATTCTGGCTCAAATGGAGTTAATTTTTCCCATTTCAGCCCTCACAGTGCTGTGGGTTGTATGGGTATCCAGAAAGGTGCTGGTTACATGCTAGTGGTTTGGCTACCACTGCACCAAGGCTTTCTCCCCAGTTTGTCTCCTCACCAGTAGGCTCAGGGAGGGCAAGATCTGGAAAGAGGACCTAGCCAGGACAGCTGACCCAAACTAAACAAAGCGACGTTCTGTATCATATGGGATGTGTTCAACAATAGAAGCTAGGCAAAAGGAGGAGGAGGGGAACATTTGTTATGATAACGTTTGTCTTCCGGAACACTTGCTGAAAGCCAAGTGACTTCTGGGAAGTAGTTGGACATCATCTGCTGAAGGGAAGTAGAGAAAAAATATTTTTATTTTCCTTTGCTTCTGTAAATTACTTTCGGTTTTGCTTTAATAACTTTCCTTTATCTTGACACATGAGGGTTTTTTCCTATCTTGTTTTCTCCCTGGGGAGTAATAGAGCAGCCTGGTGGACACCTGGAATCCAGCCAAAGGCAACCCACCACTGACAGGTAACTCTGACAGCTTCAGCCCATGCCTCACATAAGTCCGAAATAGTCTGGGTCATGCATCTGCTGAAGGTGGCTGATAGGCAAGAATTAGTTGCAAGTAAATGGTGGAATTCTTACTATTTTCCTGAAGTGTCTTTTGGTATTACTAGGCAGAACTGTTCTGCTTTACCTTTTCCTTCAGGGCAAGGGATTTGCATTTTTTCATGACTGCTTGGAATTCATCATGTGGAGTTAAGAATGATGTGTTTCTCCAAATCTGGCTGGAGACACACTTCAATCTCTCTGTTTTTCAGCTCTTTTCTGCTTCTCAATTTCTTCTCAATTCTTAGGCAGTGAGGAGGTTTCTTCTTAACCTTTTCTACCCCTTTTAACAATCTTTGCTTCTATCTCACTCAACTCAAATTTTCTTGTGACACCACCTGCTCAGAAAGAATCAAATATAATTTGCCTTATGTACATATATTTCTGGCTGAGATTGTTCTGCCTTCTACAGTGATGAAAGAAAATGACTTTCAATAATTTGGATTTTGAGTAAATAATAAAGATTGAAGGGATTCCATGCTGTTGTATTACTCCAAAAACACAGACATCCTTTGGCATTTGTGAGTCCATGAGCTAAATCAGAAGTGGGCAAGTCCCACTTAAATGCCAGCTGAAGTGCCCAAGTCCTTTTGCAGACATCACTGTTTAATTCATGCAAACTGGAAGAAAACATGATGCTAAGAAGAAGTGTCCCTCCTGCTTCCCCTCACAGGAAGTTAATACAGTTTTCATGTCTTGTGACATTATTTAGCTTTCCCATGGATGGCTGCATAATCACAGCCTGACAGGTGGGGGCACTTGGAAGAGGCACATTACAAGTCCTGTAACAGCAAGATTCTGGGACAAGTAATACAAAGCAGGTAATGAAAAATTTACCAGAAAAACAGCACTTTACTTCTGTCCCTAAAATAAATTCTATCTCTCCTCAACACATTATTTTAAGAAATTAATTTTTTTAAAGTATTTTTTGGTGTATTTGTGTGAGTGCATGAGCTAGTTTTCCACTCAGAATTCAGTGTGGCAAATTCCTGCAGGTAGTTTTCTGTCTTTGAGTCAGAGTATCCACTGAGATATAATATCCATTTCATTAGGCTCATCAGTGTTAATACTGTTCAGCTCCATCTAATGAAAACAGTAAATTAGCATGTGCAGTAGTTCTCTTTCACTTGCTAATTGATATATGATGAAAGTTCCCATGCTACTAGCTAGTACATCCTCAAAGAGAGTAAGTAGAAACAGTGGCTTAAGGGATTCTAAAAATGTGGGTTTTAAATGACAATGATAGCCAGTATATGCTATTTAAGAGAAAAATGTAAAAAAAAAAAAAAGTTGATGCCACCAGATAACAAAATCTTATACAAATAATTTTCTTCCCTCTTCAAATTCTTCTGGGAATTTGAGCAGCTATTGTACTTATGCAGGAATGGTCTTTGAATACATATTTCAGTAGCATTATGCACTTCAGCATAAGGATTATCATTCTGAAATCTTTTCTCACAGTTGGATTTTTTTGGTGGACTTTAAACTTTTGATCGTGAGCTTGCATCTAATTGAAGAAGTGGTTTTACAACTGGCTGCTGATTGCTAGCAGGAAAGCTTTGAATTACTAGCTGTTTTCTAGGAAGTTAAAATGGAGGGTGGCAGATTCTCATCTGATGTTAATCACCCGATCTGCTGTAAATTGGACTGTGTTGATTTGCATCAAAGGATGGGAAAGAAACCCCTCAAGGAAGCACTGAAGAACACCTTTGTTAATGACAGTCACACAATACCCAGAAGCCCAGGAGACTCAGGCATCAGCCAAACACCTGTTACCAAAGGAAACTTTGAATGACCAATAAGGAAAATAAATGAAAAATCATAAACTTCGTCAATACTGCTTTGTGGGTGACTTCACTCTTCTTAAAAAATCAGCAAATGACTTCCCCTTCTGTAGTAACATATGCCTACAAACCTTCAGAGGGAAAAAAAACAGAGACAGGCGAGAATTAAAAATGCAAAAAGGAACTGAAAATAATCCATTCTGCTGTAGGAAGTATGGAAAAGACTGCAAATAGGAGCTTGCACATCTCCCAAGTCATCATGTTTTAAAAAGGGAATGGATCAATGTGAAGAGGAAGCAGCCTTAGTCACTTTGGAGCCAAATGGATCTGCTCAGATTGCAAGAAATCTCCGACCAGCTCTTGCAGCATTAAAGGTACCCAAACCCTGAGCAAACTGTGAAGGCACCAGGTTGTTTTAAAGTCATGTTCCCCTAGGCTTAGTGGATCTGCCAGTGATGAGGTGCTGCTCACCCACTAGTGACAGAAGCCAGGGCTCCCTGCCATTGTGGGCTCTGAGGTCTCGCGTCCCTGCTGCAAAGTCTCATTTCTTTCCTGAGACAAAAGTGCTGCTTGTTCCTCCTGCTCCCATCAGCAGCTCCAGTGTTGTGCTGCCAAACAACATGACCCCCTCAATGAGGCTTTTCTTGGCAGGAAAACCCCGGGGTGCTCGGTGAGGTCACCCAAGGGCTGCTCCCTGCACTGCTTTTAATTGGGCTGAGCTGCCAGAAATAGGTCTTGCAGCACCTGCAGAGACAATGTGGTAGGCGGTTTTCATTTAACTAGAAGTGAACTTTATTAATTCAAGGTATTTAGTTTATTATCCCAAACTTATCTTCTCCCAATTATTTTTTTGCAAGAATCTCAGTATTGTTGTACTCCATATGGACAAGCCAAAAATCTTGTCCCACAGACAGATGGAGCAAATGAAGGAGAAACCATTATAAATGCAAACAAAATTCTTTAACTGGAGGCTTTATGGTCTTAGGTTCTTGATTTTGTACTCAGTGAAGTGTCTTTTTCTTATATGTGATAACTCTTATAGGCTGTGGTCTGTAAAATTAATAATATATAGTCGAACATATACTTGCATTTCTTACTTCCTTACAATGTATTTTTTCACTAACTTTATATATGTACTAAATGTGAGAGGATTGTGACAAAAAAAAAGATAAGTCTAAAAAGGACTTCCAAACTTCTTATGTAAGTCTGTGAAAGTATTTCTGAATTTCTTGCATAAATCTTAAATCATATCATGACAAGTATAATCTATCATTTTCCTGCTGAGGTGGAATGTGGGGTGGTACAGTCTCTGCCCCCTGCTTTCCTGATATAGTTAATTTTTCTCTTAATTTTGTTCATTATCAAAGAATTTCCTGTTGCTGAGGACTATATTCATTCTACTTTTAGAGTACTGCATTGTGTTCCTCTGTATAATTTATATTTGTTGTGTGATAAATTTGGTGTCTGAGTGTAACTTCCCATTGTTGAAGTTGAAAAAGTCTGTTTCTGAAGACTGATAAAAATGACAAAGTACAGGATTGCTTCAGTTCATATATTGGCTTTTTTTCACAAACTTCAAGTTGAATTGCCACTGAGCAAGTAGCCACAGTGATGATATTGCAAAAGATTCATATTGTTCTGTATTTTTGGAAAAGATCAATGATATTGTGGTAAAGGAGATGAAGGAAGACACTTTGTTATCCATATCCTCCTTTGAATGTGGTGCCAGGTCATAAGTTTTCCTTTTATTTCTGTCAGCAAAACTCCACTGCTCAGGTAACTGTTTCTGTTTGGTTTTTTGACTTGCAATTAAAACCTCTAAACATGTTAGACTGGACTGTTTAGCAGAATTCCAGTTTCTTTAACTGACTTGTTATGAATTGCTTATCAATTGCCAACTGCCAGGCCAAAATGAAATATAAGTTTGCTTTTATTTTCCTAGGTGTTGTATTAAAAGTTATCAAAGGTTTAACAAATCCCTCAAGGCTTTCTTGGCTGAGATGGAAACTCAGGATCTAGGGCTTCCCCTGAATGATTTTGAGTGTTTCATCCTTACCCTGTGCAGACACCTGGCCCCATCCTGCATCATTCATCTCCTGGTTCTGAACAAAATGGTTCAATATTTTCTGCTGCCCTGGGCCCAGTCAGGCAGTGAGTAACTGATGCTGCAGCTCACTAATGGAGCAGTAGTAAACATGACCTTACCTTTTACTATTTTTCTTGTTAGCCCACAAGTAACATAAAACAGCATTCCCAATTGTAATTGAACTACAACAAGGTCTGCTAGAAAAAAACCAGCTAGTTTCCGGTTTAAAAACAGCTAGTTCCCCCTTTCCTTGTCCTTTAGAGACTCATTCCTGGGTAATGCAACAGATCTTGTGTATTCTTATATTATGTTTCAGTGTATCAGGTAATTTAACAGCTGAATACAACAATTGATAATTGTGTAATGGAGGAGAGAACAAGTTCTTAACACTTTTCTTCTTTTCTTGCCATTCACTTTAGCAAGAACTCCAGGGAACTCATGTTCTAGCATTACAGTAATGAGGGGGATTCTGCTCTTAAGAAATTCCAGTTGTCTTCTGGATTTATTATGACCTTTTCTGTTTGTTGGCTTGTTGGATATTTTTAGGGAGAGCACTGATTTGCATTTTACCCTTGGTTAACAGCCTGTTTTTTATGCTTGTTTCAATTAATTTCTTTGATTTAGGATTTTTTGACTGTGGCCTCAGTGCACTTGCACATTACCAACATTGTACTTTGAGGTGATATGCAGAATTGAATACTGGGTCATTAGCCACTCATTTTGCTAATAGACATTGTAGTACCCCAGTATGTAAAGATCTGGTATGTAATCAATTGTATTCCTGATCTAGTCTTATTTAGTTAAAATGGGGTTTACTGTTGGATACCAGGTTACACGCACCATTATTCTGACTCAGTGCAGTAATTTTTGTGTTATTGTTTCTAAGACTAAAAAAGTAAACTCTTAACTAATTATTATTAATAATAATTATTATAATAATAACAACTATTGTTATTATTAATTTATTTTTATTTTTATTATCCCTGTTTTTCACTATCTTATGAAATCACAAAGCATTAGACTGAGCATAAGAACCAGGCAACTTATCAGAACTTGTCTGGATTCCATCAGTCTCTTACTTAGCCTGTTCTTTAGATGCTGAAAAAGGAACCAGACATACCCTGTTCCTCTTCCATTTCTGTTAGGCTGCATGAAGATGTCTTTTCACCACTTAGTGCCCCAATCCACCTCCATTCTCTTAAAGAATAGGGCCAGGGGGATTGTCATTTAGCTCTTCCAAAAGATCTAAAGGAAGTGAGAACTGCTTTCTGTATATAAATAAGTCAGGACAAAACCCAATCTCTATAGCCACTGCTAGACTGTGACTACAACTAGAAATTGCATATAACTCAGCTGATTTTAAATTATCCAGTAAATACTAGATCAGCCCGAAGGCTGGATTCCTTAAGGATACTTGGCAAAGCTCAAAGTGAAGTTAGTTGGAACCAAGGAGGGTCTTAGTAGGAAGGGGGGGGGCACATTTGGAGTGATGACATTTGTCTTCCCAAGTCACCATTACAGGTGATAGAGCCCTGCTCTCCTGGGAGTGGCTGAACACTTGTCTGCCCATGGGAAGCACTGAATTAATTCCTTGCTTTGCTTTGTTTGTCTGCATGGCTTATGCTTTCCTTATTAAATTGTCTTTATCTCAACCCACAAGGTTTTTTTTGCTTTCACCCTTTGGATTTTCTTCCCAATCTTGTTGATAGGTGAGTGGGTGAGTCAGCGGCTATGTGGGGTTTGTCTGGGGTGAACCACAACAAGGCCATGAAAAAAGATACATTCACTTTAGTTGCCATTCTTTAGGGAATGAGCAGCCCCTGAGTGCAACTTCATGTCCCAAATCACTGTTCTGTAAAGAGGATTCCCTCTTTATTGCTTGTGCATCCTGCCTTCTGTGATCTTTCAGGTGCCTTTCTGATAAACTCTTTTTTTTTTGTTTAATATTGAAACTTCTTTCAAACAACTTTTAATAATAAAGCAATGAGGTAGAAGTCTTTTACTTTTTTCCTATCTTTTTACTGTCATCTTTATGTATGAAACAAATTATAATATCCAATAACTCTGCAGTCCTGTGAGTTTTTATAAATATTTAAAATGGTTGCACTCTGTTAAAATTTCCCCATGCATTAGAAATGCAAGAGACTGCAAATTAAATTTATATTGCATATTTGAATACTGTATGTCAGTATATGCTAAAGTTATTTGGACTAAAGCAAGTGAAATTTCTAATAGAACTTCAGTGACAATTTACCTTGACACAGTGTCTTGGTTCATTGGCAGTTTCTACAAGCACAGAAAAAAGATGATACACATTGAAAATTGTTCAACAATGTTAACAATCAGATTAAAATTGTAATTTGCAAAGCTAAATAGACGGATGTAGTCATGGAACCATATCAGATTTTGAGGTTTTTAAATTTATTTTCTTTCTTTGGCTCCTGTTGCTTATTTTCTTGCATTATGGATCTTCGTTATCTTATAATAGTACCTAGTCACATAGGTACTGGGAATACAAGATATGTTTATTTCCATCCAGACTCTCATGCAGGCCATACTTCATTTGCTTCAATTTTCTGTCCTTGGAAGCAAAAATCAAAAGTTCCTCTGAACAGTCTTCAAGAAATGTCCTAGCTACTGTTTTCTCACATTAATATTGTAGTCAATACAAATAATGGAAAAGGGAATCAAAGCAAAAGCACAATTTGCAGTGCTTAAACTCTGTCCTTAATTTCCCAAATTCCCTTCTCTTTCTTGCTGATTTTAATGCTGTCTTCAAAATAATACTGATAAGTATTTTCAAATAAAGCAAGGGAAAAAATGTCCAGCCTTTCCAGTTATGGAGGTTCTTCAGTTTCTTCTTGCCAGGTTCTCAGTGCAGTCATGTAAGAAAGTGGCAATTTTGTTTCTTGGCTGTTGTCCCTACTATTTCTTTTAACCAAATNTTGGTTTTGGTTTTGGTTTTGTTTTGGGGTTTTTTTTTTGCCAAGAAATGTGCAGGCTGGAGGGCTTATATTGACCAGAAATTGGGAAAAGGCTAAAAGTGTAGAAAATTAACAAAGGTTCAATATTTTAAAGAAAGAAGCAACTGTCAGTCTGGTTTAGCTTCCTTGCTGCAGAAGTCGGAGCAATCTATGCATTTTGCCTCATGCTGATCCTCACAGTTTTAGCCCCATTTAAAACAATCTCTCAGGAGGTATCCCATCCTGATGCAGAGGCATCTAGAGATGGAGAAACCACTGTGAGCTACCTTTTCTGTTCCAGAATGTACAGAGAAATTCAGTTGAAATTTATCTAGTTTTAGTACTGTTTTGTATGTTCTTCTCCTAAGAGATTAGAATCTTTAATATAATATTACTTTATATCTGTAATGGTAATCTCGTCGTTCTCTGCTACAGTCTGCACAGACTGAAGCACAGCCAAAGGGGTGAAATGCAGAGCATGAAGCTGACACAGAGGTGTTCTGCATTGAGAAATCAAGTGGACAGAGAGTGACAGCCACGTGGTGCTTTGGTACCATACAGGGTGTGGAGTGAAGACGTCACACAACCTGGACTGGTCAATCACAGGCTTTGAAAAACAGGAAATCAACTGAGTGTTATCCCGAGAGGACACAGGTGCAGTGCTTGGTTGACAGCTCTTTCACTGCAGGAGAGGCAAGAAGTGTACCTTGGAGGTGATGTCAGGAGTTACAGATTAATTAACCTTGGATGGCAGCACTTATGGCAGCACTTAAGGCAGTCTCCAAGTACCTCAGGTCATCGTCTGCAGTGTTGGTAAGTAATGGGAAAATAGAATAGAAAAAATAGAAGTAATTAAGATAAAGTGCTGGGGAATTTAATAGAAAAATAGTGTGTATTTCGGAAGCACAGTTCCTGCTAACCATCAAGCACTAAGAATTCTATGCTTGTGAGAGCCAGAAATGATCCTTAATCACCTGTCCTGTAAGAACACTGATGGCCATTGAAAAAAATTACCCCGGTTAAGGGTAAGGGAAATGCCACATCCAAAAATCAGCACAGTCAAAGGAGAGTTTAAATTTATTCAGCTATCAGTAGCAAGACTGGTAAAAGGTTGTTAAGTATGAGTTATGGCTCCATTCCACGTACTACAGCCTGTAGCAATGGATATTTTAATAAACTTCACTTGGAAGAAAATAAAATTATTTCTGTGAAAATACCTGAGGTGTTTTGAAGATACCAGAATCCAAAGAAATATATTTCATGGCAAGCATCCCTATAATGCATAGAAGTAGGGGAAACATAAGCACGTAATGAATATAAAACAGGCTTGAGGAAATAAGTGCTGTTGAATTTAAGCAAACCATGTGCCTTGAAATGTGAAACAACCGAAGTATATTTCACTTCAGTATAACTGTGACAAGTAGGATACATTTATTAACTGCAGAGCAACTGAACTTTCTATCATGTTAAGTACAAACCCCCCAAAGGAATCAAATGTTTTGATTGAGAAGGAATGGGGCCTTCACACTAAGCCCTTTAACAACCAGTTTGGCCATAAATTGCCTCAGAGCATGCTGTGTACCAGCCCTGCTCCCGCAGCCACTCTGGTGGAGGAAGAACGTGGATGGGGGCATTGACTGGAGGGACGGAGCCACAGGGGTGGCAGGGAAAAGGCTGCAAGGAAGAGTTTTCACCTCACGTTCCAGAGTCACTGGTGGCATCACTGCTTGTTGCTGCCATGACAGTCTCAGCAGCATCAGCAGCAGGGAAGAGAAACCATTTTCAAGCACAGCAGCCTTGGAATCATGGTAGGTCCAAGGCTGCCTGGCAAAAAAATCTTTATTTTTGTAGTTACTACACTGGTAGTACTGTTGTTACTATGCTGTAGGTGTACTGGGAGGTACACTGGTACCTCCCTGCTTGGCTTAAGTCTCAAGCCAGCCCCAAATTAAAGACTATTTCTGCTTACTGATACAGTTTTTTGAAGCACTCCATAGAAAAATAGCACAAGAAAATCCTTTCTGATGAATCAGCCTTAGTGCTATAATGATGTCTATATATAGATAGGTCAAATAAATGCTCTAAACAGAAGTAGTTATTCCTTTAGCACCAAAACTAAGTTAATTAGTGTATGCAAAGTTGTTAAGTGTGAGGCAAGAGCAAGGCAAAACGTGACAAAGCTGCAGGCAGTCCTTCAGCTCCAGCCTATTCAGTGGCAGTGTTCATTGCTGTTTTTTCCATGAGGGAGCTCATTTTACTGCTCTGAGGACCTGGAGGATCACTTTGTCTATGCTGTGAAAAATAATGCTGCTACACTGCTGTACAAGTTCCATATAAATGCTTATGGGAGGAAAACATCATTTTATTTTAAAAGAAAATCTTACTTCACTCACGTTTTTCTGCTGTGCTTCTCGTAAGGACAGGTGCCTCTAGGTGGACACCAAATCTGAGATCTTGCCATGCTGCTTAGGTTGGGGAGGGTGACCTTTGACTTTCTTTCTGCCCTTTAGGAGCTGATGGTGGATTTTGCCTCTCCATCCTATCCCACCCCATGTCACCTTTGTGATTCCACAGGTTTTCCTCACCATTCTTTATCTCTTTCTTTGGGAAGTCTAGGACACTAGTCTGCTCTTTATCTTCACACTTCGATGGGAGCCATTACTGTTTGTGTATTTCAGTTTGGGTGTAGGCTGTGCCTGGCTTTCTATCTGTCCTGAGAACTGCAAGTAGCTGCACTGGGATGTCTGTGACCTGTTCATCTGAGTGCCACCAGATGCACCATGGTGCACCTTGTGCATCTTACGGCCCTTCTGTTCCTTTGGGTGCTCTTGCAGCCAGACCTTCCCACACAGTCTCTGCTTGTGCCAATCTTAATAATTCTGTTACAGCTCTCTAAAATACTCAACAAAGCTCTTCAGTGACCCTTGTCCTCACTGCTGCTATGAAGTGAATTTTTATCAAGTCAAATGAAGGCACAGATCTAATCTTACCTGTCCTTGCAATTCTTAATAGTCCAGAGTATATCATTCAGCATCTGTCTTTGCAAAACAATTCAAGTTCTTAACAATTTGAAATTAAGAATATCTCAGGGAAAACATTAAGTTTCAATAAGTATATGTAGTGAGAGAAAGCAGAAAATATCTGGGTTCAATTAACTGGTTCATTCACATCTTCCTTCTTTTATATTTTACAGTGATTCTGCAAAACAGCTTTGGTTTGATTCTTTTCATTATTTTTGCCCCAAGCAGATGAATGTGGTTTTTAGAGCTGTTTCGTTTTGCCATTGTTAATTTTGAAGCAGACAACAATGTAGTTTTCACTGTGGCTTTGTTTCCAGCCAGAAAATATGCACTGTAGTGCATAACTGCTACTCATGTTTAGCTATCCAAACAAAACTCAAAGACCAGAAGCTGCAGCATGGCTCGTTAGGCATTTTTTGTAAAGATAATATTAATACAAAGAGGAAAATCAGATCAAATTTTCAAGGGTCCGTGAGTTAAACAAATCAAGTAGACTCAGTAGCTTAGCAATAGTAAAATCTTGCTAGTAAAAAAAATACTCAGATGGAGTGTTTTAGTTTTAACTGATGCCATTCCCTTACACATTTACATACTTATAGCTACTCTTGATAGTATTTCTTCCTGCCATGTTCCTGTGCTATAACAGAAAATGGCTTCTGAAATGTAATACCAGACAGCCTGGGATACCATACAGAGCTGAATCTTCTGATAGCACTCCAGGATGTTTGACATTAATTTAGAATGCAGTGTCATTTCCCAGGAGTTATGGGTTAATTCTGAAAAAATTAAATGACCTTCAGATACATGTTGCATAAATGGTTTTCACTCATCCATATTCAAAGCAAGACTTTTAAAAGAGGCTCCATGTAGCTCATATCTGCAAGTATGATCTCAGGGAAAAATAATTGCATTCAAAATTGCAGTTACTTGACTAAAGGCAAAAAGTTTTAAAAATGTCCACCTCTTTAAACAAATCATCTTGTATTTGAAATTTAGTTTCAGCTTTTCAGGTGGTTATCTTTGTCAGAGTTTCAGGAAGAAAAATAATATATATGAACCACAGGTAGTGGATAATTGAGGCCTCCTATAAAGACAAACTGTTGTGTATGTAAACATCTCAGCAGTGCTAATTTGAGTGAAAGTGTAGTGAAAAGCATTTTTATTTCACACCAGTTGGTCTCAGATAATTGTTTTCTATGAATTTGTAAGGAAAAACAGAATTTGATTTCATTTGATTAAAACATCCACTTTATTTTTTGTTTGAAATAATTTGTATGATGCTTTAATGCACTTATGGGTAATCCTGGACAAGAGAAAAGTGCCTTCAGATTCTTTAAAATATCTAGACCACCTCAGAAAACTGCTTGAGTTTAACAAATATTCTTATTTTCTTATGACAGTAAATAAATATTTTATTTTTGAACAAAGAGCAGAAATTTACAAATGCCTGTTTTCTAGATGAAACTAAATGCATAATAGTACCTATTCAGATGCATAGGCCCCTCAGCTCTTTAATATGAAAACCCTTGTTTGGATGACTGGGTTTCCTCTTTCTGCTTCTGAAGACCTTGCCCCAGACTCTACTCCCAGAAATATATGTCTCTGACTTTTTTTTTCCTCCAGTGACTCATTTTTTCAGGAGGCAGAGCCATTGTTAAGTCCTCTGTGAAAATTTATCACACTTCTAGAATAGTTTTTTTTAGATTTTAACCCATTTATGCTCCCCAACAGCTCTGACAGCCTGTGAGTCTCGCAATGCTAAGAGAAGGTTGAGCCTTGTGACATAATATGTTTGGGCTGGGATGAGGTATTTTGTTCCCATTCCATCATTAAAATAATTTTCAAATGTATCCTGAATTCAGCAAACACTTAAAATTGAAATCACAAATTGAAATTGCTTGAGTCTTCTGATTTTCCTTTTAAAATGTTTCTCTTTATGAAAAGTCAAAGTATTCTCACTTAAGAAAAAGGTCAAGGATATGGAGTTCCAGATTATCCTAGCCTGTAAATATAAGTCCCCACATGCAAACCATGGTCTCAAGAGTCATTAACCACTATATGTGATCCTTTCCAGATCCTTTTCATGCTTGGAAATGTATGGGGCTTGGCACAGAGAGAGAAGTGCTACCTGCGGAGTATTAAGGACTGGGAGGAGGGCTCAAAATCTGTAGTTTTACTAAATGAAACTGTGACTGAATGGAAA
>VWZN01006629.1:37860-91225 GCA_013396955.1 Regulus satrapa | reverse complement strand
GAGAGAGAGAGAGAGGGAGAGCTTGAAGACAGAGCTGGGAACTGCCCATGGGTTTCAGTGCTGTCTGTCTGAATCAGCAGAGGTGCAGTCTCTGCCTCCTGAATGGGGTATGTACCTTAGTCCTAGGAACCATGCCTGTGTCTTGGGGAAGATAAAGGGCACTACAGTTTTTTGTGTCTCTATTTGCTTGCTGCTTATTGCAAATGCACCCAAAATTAAAGAAAATTATTGTTCAGATCAAAATCCACCTCCTATTTTTCCTTGTTTCCCTTTTGTCATTTTTTTATCTACCATTTACACTCCCCTCTCCTTACAAAAACAACTACAAATAAACTATCAAAACTAAACTCTAATTATCTGCATCTTCTTGCACCTACTTCTCTGGTTTTACTGCAAATGTGTAAAACTATCTTGTCCTAGATGGTGGTTGAAAAGACAAAGACATAGATATTCTGATAGATTTATATGGATCTAAATCAATCCCTTGTGTTTCCCTAAGTAATTTTTCACTCAGGTCCCAGTTCCCTTTCTCTAGAGCCACATGTTTTATCTCAATTAAAGCTGTGTAGAGGACAAACTGTAAACCCTTCACTCTGGCTTTCCCTAATACAGACACATGTCACAAATTTAAGGAAAAATCTATTTTAAAAAAACATGAAACCAATTTATTCTATAAGGCCTACTCACAGGAATTAGGAGACAGTCTGAGGCTGGGACATATGGGTTGCCTGTACCTGTGTTTATAAGGAGAAGGAAATTAAATGTGTAAAAGAGGGCTTGAGGTATATACCCAGAAAAGCTGGAAAGTGCAGGTGCCAAGGAGAATCTGGTATATATTGACATGGTTTTCTAAAAATCTCTATTTTCCTGAACAGTGTGACTCTTCTGTCCTATGCTGGTCCTTGTTTCAGGAACAAGTCAGAAGTTGTCTCCACAAAGTTGTAACAGAAAAAGTAGGAAGGAGGCAGGGGAAAAAATTCCATATGAGAATTAAGTCTGAGACTTCACATCTTCAAAGAATAAGAAAAATCCCATTGTTATGATTCTGAAGAAGAAATCTGACTGATTAAAATGTTCAGAAATAGTATTATAATGTTGTTACTTCTCTATATCTATGTATAACTAAGACATATCTTTCAAATTTAAGTTTTATTTTAGAATCCTGCGATGTGATTATTTTCCATGAAATCACTTTGCATTGATATTTTTGCACCCTGTATTTATACTTTCCATTTATAAAATTTACTTTGAGTGTTTATTTCATAAACAAAATTCCATATTGTCAAAGAGAAATTAAATGGCTGAAACAATGCGCAGTGGATTTTTCATTCTTCTAAATATAAGTTTAATAACCACATTGTTAACAGTGTTGTTCAAACATTGCACAATCTGCTTTGATATTAAAGGGTTTGTTTTTTTGTTTTGTTTTGGTGGTTTTTTTTTTTGTTTTTTTTTTTTTGTGGTGGCACTATTTTTTTGTGGAAAATGCTTTGTTAGCCTTTATTTGAGAGACATTACTAGGCACTGTAACTGCTGATTTATTCATTGATTTTCAAGCTATGTGTTAGCTTATTTTCACAATATTGTCAATTCAGAATAGCAAGTTAGAGACAAAATAATGTAGATATCTGCTTATACAGGCTATCTCTAGATATTTCTGGGATTTCCATTGACTCTAGCTCTCTGTGTGAGTTTTGCCAGGAGACCTATCACCTGCCTTGCAAATTCCTAAGGACCAAAACAGCAGCAGCTATACAATGTCATTGCAGTACGAGCCATCCTGAGAGGAACAATGCACAAGGAGAGAAATAAGACAGGGAATATTGACTTCCATCTGACGAGAGTCAAGCAAAGACTATTTCCGTGAAGTGCTGTAACTATATTTTTGATCACCTCCCTGTGGCTTGAGTATAATGGTCCCTGGAAACCCTAGGCTATGCTAGATTTAGGATCCTAGCTCTGCACAGTCGACAGGGAGTATATAACATTATACTTGCTCATGGCTCAAAGTCTGCATTGTAGGTTCCATTTTTCAGCCTCTGATGGGATTGTACCTTGTACTTTTAGGAGGTATCAATTTTGCAAAGCCTTTACCCTTTCCTCATCATAAATACTCTTGCTTGGATAGAAATTTCAGAGTGCGGAAGCATCAGTTTTTAGGTCCTATGAAGAAATTGTGTATACAGCCCTAGACCCTGCTCACTGCAGCATTTATTTGATTTATGTGACAATGAGGTTTGCAAAACCTCCGTTGTTTTCTAGTCCATGGATTGTGAGAACTGTCTTTCAGAACTGGATCGAACACTGCTAATGCTGTCTATAAACAACCCAAAACAACGCTCTGGGGAGTGTAAATAAACCTGGAGCTCATTAATCAGTATCAACTGCTGCACTATTGTCATTGAGAGACTGCTCTATTTAGCAATCCAGGTGAAGTCATCTCCGTGCTCCAGGAATTTTGCCTGAGGCACAGCTACAAATATCCTGCACAAGATTTACTATACAATTATAGGGCACAAGGCTCTAAGAGGAAACGTACTTCTGGATACAATAGAATCATTTAGGATAGTGGATGGACCAGAAATTTTGGAAAAGATGGCACGAAATTCATCTTCTCTCAATAACAGTACTGGCTTAAGTTCTCTTGTGCATCAATAAAAGACATTTTTGGACAGAAAAAAAAGGCTTTTGGATTTTTGGAAAAGTGTTTGGATTTGTTCATAGGCAGAAAACACAGGGTAGTATCAAAACTTTCTGCTCATGCAATTCAGAGGTTTCTATACCAGTGCATGCAGGACACTGAGGGTCTTCCAGGTTCCCAAGGACTGAATGCTAGTTTTTTTCATAAGTATGGGGAAATTATTTGTTTTTTAAAAAATCCCTGAGATTAAAAGAATGCCTAAATTCTCAGTGAGACTGGGATTTAAAATTCAGAAGGGCTTTATGCATTCTGAAGACTTTCACTGCCAATGCTTGTAACTTGGGCTGAGGAATTGCTAGCTTCAGGAATGTGACTGCACATGCCATTTCCTTGTTTGCAGGAGATTAAGGGCTTTTCTTTATCTTTTCTCTTTTATTGCTCTAGGCATGACAGGAAACTGACACCAAGTGTGATCACAATTTGTATACATTTAACAGGTGTAGATTGTGTCAGCACAAAAATCCACCCCATTCACCAGTCTGCCTTCTGGAATTTGCCGGGAGAACAAATGTAAGCACCACAGGTTGTCTCAGTCCTCCTTGTAAGTAACCTGTGATCAGTGACTTTATCCTTGCATGCAAGAGCACGCAAAGGCCACAGACAGTGCAGGTGAGAGCATAACACCTGCAAAAAGACTCTGCATTTGCTTTCTTCACATAATTTGGAACAAACTTACCCTTTACCAACATTTTGATTAGAATCATCAGTTTACACCTGCTTCTTACCAGTGATAAATACTCAATTGAAATTTTCTCTTCTGCGTTCCTGCATAGCACAGGGGGAAGGAAGATCTGTGACCTGCTGGGGACACTCTTCCTAGTGCAAGACACACTCTTCCTGAATGAAGGTAGTGATTTTCCTTCCCTTTAGCCTTCTCTTCTCCAGACTAATCAAATGCAGTTACTTCAGCCTCTCTTAGCATATAATGCTCCCCAGTCCCTGATAATTTAGTAGCCTTTTACTGGCCTCACTTTTTGCCCATCTCCCTCTTGCTCTGGAGGGCCCAAACCAGCTTACAATACTCCAGGTGTGTCTTCACAAAGGCTGAATGGAGGGAAATAACATATTCCCATGGTATCATAGTTAAAGGGGTTTTGTTCCAGAGTATTTACTGTCCACACAGCTCCCAAGAGTACCAGGAGTAAATAGCACAACCCTTTAAACAATTGTATGGTCCCAAGTCATTGTGGTCTCATTTGCAGAAGTTTTTGTAAGTCCTTGGAATAGCTGAAATCAGGGAACTAACTTTGAACAAAGAAGATTTTATTTACTGAGGTTTCAAAAAATTATTTTAAAATGAGACCAGCTTATTGTAATAATACCCACAGTTAGAGGATATTTTTTTTTTAATTATTTGTGCCTTGTTTCTGGTCTTTCTGCTCAGTTGTGCTCATGCCAGAGATTGCTAAGAAGCCTGACTACTGTTTGTGCAACTCTCAGACACTGAAATAAGCACCACAGAATACATAGTAAAAAGATGCTGCAAAATATGGAAATTCTGTATATGAAGCAAAAAAAAAAATCATGTCTCGTGCTGAAGTGGAAAAGGAGTCACCTGCGAAGAAAATGTAACATTGAATTTGTTGTCTATATCAGAATATATAACTATCCTGACATTTTCTGTCCATTAAACATTTCTGAGCCTTTATAACATTCTTTTAAGAGTATTTTTTCTTCTAATTTAATTTTTTTTTGAGATAAAGAATTAGGTTGTACCTGAAGGTCATCTAATATACACTAATAAAACTGTGCAGAATATGAAATATTCTTTTTTATGTGTCATCTGTTATTTGTGGTATTTTTCATAACCTGCACTGAATTAGTGATATTGAAATATCCTTGCAAGATAGCTGTTCTCAAAAGAGAATAAAATATATCATGGTACAACTGGATTTGGAAAGAAATCAACCAAAGGCTAGAGGACCCAAAGTATTTAATGAATTATAATTCAAAGTGTAAAATCTGAGTTGCTAGTACTGCTACTAAGCTGTTCTTTTGGGCTCTGAATGTGCCTGAAATCTCAGGTGAGAACATAATTGCCCCAGGTCTGTCTCAACACACTCCCAAGCTCAGCTGATGTTGATTGCAGCTTGACAATCAGCTTATGCACACACTTTAAGGGCCATGGAAACCAGGGATCTCTCCGAGCCATGTGTTTAGCTCTGACTGGTGTTTCCTATCTACCCTATGACACCACAGAGGGACACACATAGAGAAACAGAAGATGCCTTACAGTACCCTATTACCCAGGAGTCTATTTTAGCAAGAACTGTCACTCATGACAGAGAGAAGTTCTAGACCCTTCTCTCCTTATCCAGCTCCTCTGTGGACTGGAAATACCAACTTCTTCTATGCCTAAAAAAATTTTAGTTGAATCAAGAGCCACAGCTGTATGTTCTCGGATTAGATTGATGCTACCAGCTGACTGCATATCCTGGGGTGGAGCTAACCTGGGATGCACAGCTGTGCTTTATGCATGAAAGAAGTACAGGTCAGACAGGACAAAATTACCCCAGGCACTATGGACTAGCTCCTATGCTCATGAAATGGAGAGATCTTTTAAAGTAAATTACTGAGTCAGATCCCAGATTGCTGCCTGTATGTACCCTCTGCCTGAACAGGTGAAACCAGGCTAAGGTCCCATTTGCTAATACCTTATTCTGCTACTTCAGTGTAGTAAGCACTGAGGTGCCATTAATGCTGGTTTATTAACACCATAATAAATGTCAGAATTTAAATATTTAATGGTCTATGGCCTGAAACAATTTGAATGTGAGAGATGTCTCATTAATTTTTGGTTTCCTCAGTCATTAAGGCAAAGCTAGGTGACATAATACCTTTGGTTGTTACCTTGTCCTTCTTCCCTAGGTTTTCTCATGGCTTTATTATTCTTGATTGGTGTTTTTCTAACCTATTATTCTTTAAAAATTTCAGAATTGTTATCTCACAACCCCTCCAAGTCTAGTCCTATGCTTTATTATCCATCCTATGAGATTTTCCTCATGATGCTTAAATTTAAGATACTTCATATCATATCTACTCAAGGGCATGGGGAACTGATTGCTATTTTGGTTATGTTTTGATAGATGGTCTCTAAGTTTTTCCTCTCTAGACTAAGCCATTTGAAATTATCCAGTCTTCCTCTATGACATCAATTTTGTTACCTTGAACTCTCTACATTTGTTCCCTTTTTTTTTTTTTTTAAGCATATTTATTATTGCTGGAGACACTACTCATTAATAGCTGAGGCAAAATAAAAATCCCCAGAGAACAACCTGCTGTATTTGGTAGATTATATTCCTGTGTGTTTACCTATGCATCAGTATGTGTGTGGTGTGTGTGTATATTCTAGTGGAGAGCTTGTCTTTTTTTCCTAACAGCATGACTAGATTCATTAAGATTCAGCTTAGAATCAAATCTTCCTCTCAAACTCAAATCCTTTCCTTCAGAACTACTACCCAGCCTTCTGCAAATGTAGCCTACCTACCTTTCACATCTCTATTGACTGATTTTTCTTAAGTTCACATAATCATCCCAAATTCTAACCCTGTTTTTTCCTGTTCTTTCATTCCCCTCCTGCCCCCCAGTTTAGTGCCATCTGCAAACTTAATTGGTATATTCTGCTGTGAAAGTTCATAACAGAAAAATTCAGTAGTACACATATCAAGAGAGACCTCTTCAAAAGTCGATTGGCATGTCTTCCATTTTGACACCAACCATTAATAAACACTTTTAGTGGTTACCAAATGCTCAAGATTTATACTCTTTCATAAAAATCTCTGACAGGTTTTTCTCCTACCTTGTTTTCAGAAATATCATATAAAAGTGTCAAACCTTTCTAAAGAGAGGACATATACTGCTCCTGCTTTTTTTAATCTTGTGGAACACCTAAATCAAATTTACAAACTCTAAACTGGCTGGTCTACTTGTCATCATCCAGGTGTCTGTAAATTACATTTTGGGTATTTATTACTATATTTTTTCCTGAAACTCCATTCTTGCTAGTTTCTAACTCCCAGCACTTCCTTTATCCTTTCTTTAGAACTTGCAATATATTTGCTCATTTGCAGTCTTTTAGACCACATCTGTTCTACATGAACACTGAAAATTGTTGGTGGGTTTTGTTTGAGATTGTTTTGGTCAGTTCTCTAAATGCTTTACAATGAGGCTCATCAGTCTCAGACAACTTGAAGTCTATACCCTAGGTCAAATCACAGGTGTGCAAGAAAAAGACAAGAAACAACAGGTACAGGTTGCACTTTGATAAAAGGAAAAAAAAAAAATCACAGCAAGGGTTCCTGAAAGGACTTGAACAGATTTCTTAGCAAGGTTGTAGAGTTTCTGTCTGGGTGACCTGGGAAAAGCTGGTCCTGTTTTGAAAGGGGTTGGGACTAGATCAACACAGAGGGCTCTGCAATGTACATGATTCTAATACTCTGTATTGATTTTATCACTCTTCCTTTTTCCTCTGAAGTTCAGGGTTAGACTGATTTTTGTCTCTGATGAGTAGACATGATCAAGCCAGATGTAATCATAACAAAATAATGCTTTATAGCAACTGAACTCTCATCATATTCTGCCATCCTCCTTTATGCTCAATGATAGTACCAGGACCCTGTCCCTTTGTGTCATTTGTTATTGCTCATCAGCTGGGTTCACAGCTGTTCTGGGAATAAAATAAGTACGTCACATTAGTGACAAATATTTGTAAATTGCCTCACCATGGTTAAAAGATGGTGTTCCATGTTTCTAAGAATTTCTCTTAGAAATTGCTTTTATTGTTTTTCATACCCATCTCATTCTAATTAGTTTCCTCTACTATGCTATTATGCACAGTAAGGAAAAGGCTTCTGTCTGTGTGTGTGTGTGTGTATGTGTGTGTGTAAAGCTTTAGCATGCTTTATCACAGGCCTAGTCAAACAATAATTAATATCATTCAATTAAACAGACAAGCCAAAGGACTTTCCTTCATCTGTATAAGGCCAACTATCTCAAAGCACATCTCCCCTAGGGTAATGTACTGGGAGGTCAGCTCATGCTGTGCCATGAAGACATTCATCACTTGCACTCTAAGTAAAACCAAATTATTACTTTCTCCTTCTTTGGTGCATTTTAGTCAAGGCACAAAGAGGGCCTGTGACCTGCTGAGTTTCACACCTATTTAAGAGTTTTACAGCTTAACTGGGATTACAGTATTTTCTGCCACTTCCATTTCTTCCGGCTGGTCACTGCATTTTTGCTGCAGTCAGTTCCTAGGAAGAAACACATGTTTTTGTTCATCTCTCTACCTGAGCCCTTAACTTTCTGTGCACAAAGCCTGCAGCTGGTCTGCCTGCCAGGTAGCTCTTGCTTCTGTGAGAGCTGCTGTGTGCCTTGCTGTAAATAAAACCAACTTGGCCAGCATGATCATTGCTTTATAAACCATTTGCCACAACCCTCAGGCTATTGCATGTGTCCTTTACAATACTAAGCACACAGAGGAATCTACAAAATAATGTATCTGATTATTTATTCTGGAAAGTAATTTCTGCTGGATGAGAGAACAGCAATGACTTATATGTTGTGCCAGCTCTTGCAGGCTGACCAGCCCTGAAAACTGACCAGCCTGCAAAATCCCTTTGTTTGTCATCATCCACCATGTAGAGATGCCTCTCAAAACCTCTTTGTGAGCTCTTTATAAGTCCATCTATTTTCATTCTCGCTTTATAGTTTTTCCTTTAACATCTTTCTTTATTTGCCAAGAGCAAAGCCATTTTTTTTTCCCAGTTGCACCTCTAGCAAAAATGGGAAGCTAAGAGTGCACTATTTTTGGATACAGTGTTAACACCACTTTTTCTCTGCTAAGGCTTAAGATTTATTATTATTTTGTTAATAAATCCAGAGCGTTTACATATCTAAGGATTTGAATAACATTATACATTAACATTAAAGGACTTAACTTTGTGATTTACATCACTTTTCACTAGCTTCTCTAGAATGTGATAATTCAAGTTTTGATACAAACATTGTTTATGATTGTGTATATTGTACTTGCTGTGAAGCATATTAGATTGTAAGTTCTTGTAAACAGCTAGCTTGTCTCATGTCTTATCAGCAGTTCACTCAGGTGATTCCATCTATTTAAACGTCTAACTTCTTTTTTTTTTTTTTTTTTTTTTTTTTTTAGATTGTTAGGCTTTCTGAATCATTATCATATTCTTTTCAGCATTCCTGCACTTTGTCATGCTTGGAGAATGACACTATGCTATATGAACATGACTGGCAATTGTTTCAGTGAAAACAAGTTTTAAAATTTTATTATTTTGAAAAAGGAACTCCTTTTAGAAGTGAATATTGTATAGGTATTTCTAAGTTAAATCACATGTAAATTTCTTAATTATTCCCAATTATAATTTCTCAAACTCCCTTTTATTCTTTTCCTGCAATGTGTAGTAACAATTTCCCAGAAAAATAGGATTTCAATCTCAAATTTGAGATGGTGGCATATATTAATATACAGATGCTAAGTTCAAATAGCCATGAGAAATCAAAGTGTTGAAAGAGGTCATTGTCAGGGCAGTAAAGCAGATGTCTTTGCACCCCCTTTGCTTATTGTGGTTTCACATAAATGTCAATGTCTTGCTACTCACACCTTTGCAATTTTTTTTTCCTTTTGCATTCTTTAGAGAAAATTCAAGAAACAGGGAGCAGAGGCAAAGAAATGTGAATTATTAGTGAATTTGGTATTCACTAAGAGTTGTAAGCAGCATGTATACTCTGGGAACTCTGAGCAGCATATTGTTGTGAGACAGTAGACCCCTAGAATCACCCTGATACACTGTGTCCTCCAAGGCCTTGTAACATCAGAAAAAATCTATTGGAAATAAATACTGAGAAAAGGTGGTTCACTAGAGAGATAGATAAAAGACTTTCAGTGGTATAAAAAAGCACAATCTGGGAAAGCAATTTATTATCCTGTGCATTTGGTGGCCTGGCACATACGCCCTTAAGTGACAGGTTTGGTTAGTTCCTGTAGAAATGATTCTGATTATCATTGTTTTTATAACACCTCTTCCAGTGGTTAGTTGAAAGTGCTGTCCACAGGTTATTTGTCCATTCTACTAAGATTTCAAATTCATTATGGTCATTTTTCTGAACAAGGAAATCCATCTTCCATTACCCAGAAGATGTTAGCTTCATGCATTTCTGAAAGAGCACAATTATGGTGGTTGCTGATGGTGAGTGAGTAATTGACCAGAGAAACTTTTTGTATCCACTTTGGCATGATAAAAAGATAGTGCTGTTCAAGGGAAACATTATAAGCTTTTTCTTTGTACAGAGAACTCATTCTTTGTCCAGGTAGTAAGTGCAAATAATTACATGCCATTTAGTTGAATAAAAAGATAGATGACAGAAAATAGGAGGAAACTATAGCAAAGAGAGGAAAAAAAATGCTATGTAAAACTTATAAATCATTTTTACCTCCAGAGAGTCCTTGAGATAAGAGGTACTAGTCTGCTTAGCTGCTTAAAAGAGAAATTGATCTTAGAATTAGTACCACATCCTTACAAATTAAAAGTAAACACCTTTTTTACATCCTGCAGAGACCTCCTTGGTTTGAGTTGTCATGGCTCCAATGCCATGGGATGAGCTTTGCAAAGCAGGGTTAGCACAGCCCTGCCAATAAGCTCAGGGGGAGTATTGGGGTAAAAAATGCACAAGTACAGAAATCAAATTTGGGCTCAGTGAATCTCCACACGCAATACCTCAGCACCCATGTCTGGAGCTCAGTTGCCTGTTTCATTTCTGGTACTCTTGTTTTTCCACTCCTTCCAGTCTGGTGGAGGTGGTGGTAGGTAGAGGTCACGTTTCAGATTAACATATGTCCTCCACAGTGATTTTTCAAAATAATCTTGTTATGCTTATTTTTTGACAGTGGAAAGAGAGGAAGGAGCATGGGGCAGCATGACATGAAAAGCATTTCTAGCTACCAGAAGTAAGGCAGACATAAAGTTGTCAAAGGAAAACAAATCCCATAGGCTCAACCTGTTCCTACAGTGAAAACAGTGTTCTTGCAATTTATGTCTTGTAATTCTTGACTTAGTTTCCTAAATTGGCAGTACTGATCTGTTCTTTAGTTAATAAGTGAGAATAACAAAACACAAATTAGCTACACCACTGCAACATAAATCTGGAATCTCTAATTTCTAACAAGACCTAGTGCTGTAATTTAACACTGAATAAACACTGAAGTCCAAATAGTACATTTCTGCAAGGCTGGGTATATCAATGGCTACACAGAAGGAAGCACTGAGGGAATTTAAGTGCCATTGAGGAAGATTTTGATAACTCATTAAGCATGAAGGACAATACAACAGGGAAGACTGCAAATCAAGTTTCTCAAGTGTAAGACAAGAAGAAAAGAACAAAACCCCAAACTGTCACTGAAATAATATTAAAACTCTGATTTCAGTCTTGTTTTATACAGGAGAGCTCAAAAATATATAATTTAATAAAAGCTAATCAGCATATATCCATTACTGGAAGCCCAAACTTCAGAATTTTTTAAAAGTATTTTTGTATATATTATGATGGGTGCGAAAGTCATAACATATCAATATTTCAGGAACTATTTAAGTCATACTGCAGGAATATGTTATTTTGCAGAATACCAGGAAAGGTGCCCAGAGCAGCTGTCAGGTGAGTGCAACAATCCCTGACTCAGGGACAGATGCCCCAGTGGCATGGGACACAGGTACACTTCTCTGCAAGAGGTAAATGGAGGATTTGTGTACTACAGCATATCCTGCCACGAGAAAAGATAACTTGACAGGATGGCCCAGATCCTCTTCCTGTCGATCAAGACAATCACAGCCCTCCTGACCACATCTAGCAACAGGGGATTTCATCAGTCTTTTCATTAAGATACCATGGGTTAGATTTAATCTGCTGAGACACCTATCTCAGTGCTGTAGGTTTGGTTTTCTGCTGAAGCACTCTTGCTTCAGCTGAATGCTGCTTCCTTATCCATCAGTGAAATGTGGCTAACTGTTCTGAAGTCCTCCAGGGGGATATTTGTTCTGCTGGATCTGGTCAGAGATGGGGAGAGATGAAGCTTCCATTCATGGGTTGTATTTACAACACTTGCTGCCTTGTTTGAGTAATTTAATTTCTCTTTGCCTCACCTATCCTATGCAGAATAAGAGAAAATATGCCTTCAATCCCTTCTGGGGGCTTTTATCCCTTTATATGAAAATGACTATATTGCTACTAAGCCTTTTTTGTTTTTGTTGTTTTGAAAGCCCACAGTGGTTGTTAAAAAATCTCAGTGTTATTGCAGTGCCAATAGATATTCATCAAAGAGTTGTGTTGTGTTTATTATGGGTCATGTGCAAGCCAAGTTCTTTATATGCTTGAATAAAGGAGGAATATTCTGCCTTTTTTTGCTGTTAGGATTCCTCTCACTGTCTCATCCTCTGAACAGTTTTAAAGTGGTTGTTTTTGCCAAAATTTTAGCAACATTGTACACTTACTAGATATCCGCCTCCTGTTTTGACAGCTCACATGATTGATATCATTCTATGCTCACTAATCAAGGTCATGCTTATGGCAGATAGTAAAAACTGCTGCTGGTAACAGATTCTCTTTTTGAGGGATTTTCCTCATTGAAATGCATGATAGACATAAGAACAATTCTTCTCTTTTTTCACTTTTAATTTTCTTGATAATATGTTCAATTTGAAAACCATCTGGAACTGAGTTTTAAATCAGACACTCTTTGGTTGTTCATACTATTACTAGGATGATGTAAACATTCCCATTACACACATGATAAGTTAAGTGTAACCAACCATTTTGTGTCTTTCCTCCCCAGTGAAAATAGAAAATTTTGGGGGTTTAGCTGTCTGTCACAGTGAATTAAAAGTCTTACATATTTGAGGAGACTGTCTCTGATTGAAATGATGGAAGAACTCTGTCTATGAACTGGTAACAAAAAAAGTTATGCATCATTCAGAAATAAGTGCAAAAATACAGAAAATGCAAACACTAGTATCAGGAGAAGCTTTGGTGCATGAAGCTGGATCTACAGCCTCCTCTGTACTATGTGCAGAGTAGAGGTAAGAGCAGAGTAATAACTGTTTTTGAGATAGTGATTGCATTTATATGTGCAGTTTTTTCTCCTGAGTCCCAAACATATCTCCTTGTTCAAAGAAAACAGAAGTCTTCTTTTGGATATTCTATTACTGATATCTGCTTTTGTTATAAGTTATAATCCTTCCTTTGGATGAAGATACCATATTCTCTTATAGAGAGTGAAAAATGATCTTAAGCTGTAAGAAAAAGACCTTGTACAGGGTTCAGAGTGAAATAGCATATTACTCATTCAGTTGTCATACTTATTTACTGTATTACAGCTGTCACTGTTTGTAAATGGTGATGCTATCTCATTATTTTCCTGCCTGCCTGCAATTAACCTCTTATTTTGAGTGTGGTGAAAACATGCAGTAACGGCATACAACATTTCAAACCTATTTCAAAGTGCATCTTTGTCACTTCATTCACTCATGAGGGAATAAAATGCTTCCTTACTGATTTGCATGCATGCTGGTCATAAATAATTCTTATCCTTAATATCATGTATTAGAAAAAAAGTAATAAACTTCACTAATGGATTATATGTTTGTCATCATTGTCTGAATTTTAATAGCTCCTGAATCTTGAACATAAGTAATGCAAGCAGTAGCAGACAGATTGAGAGCTCAAAGGAGATCATCTTGAGTCTGAAGCTGTCTGTGATGAAGACCAGCCAGATGCTAGTCCCTGTGCTGTCACCCTTTGGAGAACTTCCAGTGTCCAAATTTATTAGGGCCTCCAGTGTGCAATAAATGTCAAATTGATATTTATTTATATTTTCACCCTCACTTAAATGGTAGTTTACCTGCTTTAAGAATTGTACCCTCTTTAAAAGTTAGCCTTAGAGGCCTAAGCCTAGCACCTTAGCCTCCCTCAGCAGCAAACTATAAAACTGCTTCAGAAGGCAATTCCACTCATCTTCAGATGGTGGTTATGATAGGTGAGGCAAACTGCTTCACCGGAGTCGCCTCTTCTCTCTAAGAGCAAAATTGGGCGTGAAGGGCTTCAATTTGGGCAAGGAACTTCTGACCCCTGGCATTGATTGGGCTTTGCCTGCTGATTTTTTCCCTTTTCTTCTGAGACAGCTGTTCTAAGCTAATCATCTGGTTTCCCACCTACAGACAGCAGAGAGCAAAGAGACTCTCCGGGAGATGATTCATCCTCTCCAAAGATAAGTATCTGACACAGGTGGGTGTTAGTCAAAGTAGAAAATGTACTGTAAATTCATTCCTGCTGGTATTGTTCACTCCTTAAGCAGTCTCTTGGGAAGAGAGCTTTTTATCTGATTCTCGCTTCAGAGGAGAGGGTAGCCGACCCACCAAATTTCTGGAGGATGAGATCTCCTGGATGTTAGTCTGTCTGAGCATTGTTTCCCTGCATAAATGAGGGAACTGCATGAGGAGAGGAAGGCCCTTGGGAAAGGCGTGAGCAAAGTAAAGTATTTTGGGACACTCAAAAGGGTATGTGTAAGAGGCAGTGATTACAGAAACAAATAGAAAGGGATTGTTAGGAGAAGAATGGTACAGGAAGTCAAACAAAGTAAAGATAAAAGAACACAAAAGATGTGGGGAAAAAATGAAAATAGATGCCATCAGAAATGGATGGTAAATACATGACAAAATTCATACAGAAAAATATGCCTCAGAACAGGAGATTTTTGAAGAAGCTATTTACAAAATGAAAAAGTAAGGTGTTGTCAGCTAAATAAAATTAAATGCTGTTTTATTACTTCCATTTCAGAATAAGTTTCTGACAGAGGCAGGTAAAATGTTTGGGAAATGTGGCAGTTTGATATTACCAGGCCAGGCAATTAGAAAGAGGTGAGTCCCATATTACCTAGATTTCAAGTTCATGTGTTTGGATAATGTTTTCAGCTGCATGGTGTGATATTTGGGGTTGCCATGTGCAGAGCCAGAAGCTGGACCTGATGATCCTTGAGGGAATATCCAACTCAGGATATTCCTTGATTTTATTATTTACTTTTGTTTACTCAAAAAAACTCACCATTGGTCCTAACTATATAGAGGGTGTGTGTGTGTGTATATGTATATGTATATGTATAATACAGTATATTATTTCTCAAGCTGGCTAGCCATTTGCTTTAGTAGAAGCATTTTACTACATTTGGGCAGATCTTTACTCACTAATGTGGGAGTTCAGCTCCCTAATGTGCCTGTAAACACCAAGATGTGGAATTGGATGTGTCGATTTTGAATGGAATCCTACTCTGCCAGGCTGTGCAATCCTGCTCACATAGAGAGTAAACCTAATTATGTTTTAATTTCCTTTATTCTTGTTCTTTGTTTCCATAAGGATTTGCTTTCTTGGACAGCAGTAAGTATTTGACCACAGCAATGTAGATTCGCAGTGCACCATTTGTGGTGTATTAAAACCCCAAGTGGACAGAGAATTCTACTTTAGCATAAAGATGGGATAAACTGTGGCTCATTAAGACACACGAACGTGTCACTTACAAGTAAGATATATCAGAAATATACACTGGGAGTCACTTCACCTGATTTAAGATCATCACTTGGCCTAGCTCTTAAAGACCTAAATAACGCTTTTCTAAAGCAGATGTCTTAAATGCTCGGGGAAAGAAGTGACTCCAGTTCTCCAGAGAAAGACCTTGGTATATTTAGGGGCTTCACTTTAGTTTACAGGACTTAGCAGTGTGACTGCAGTCCAGAGTATTCATTTGAGGCGTTTGGACAGACAGCAAAATTCTACCAACACTGCACCTACCATGTAAGCCAGAGCACAGAGCTGTGTTGTAACTTAGACAAAAATAATTATTGCCAGGCTGTTTATTCTTGCCTGTTAATATTGTTTGGGACATAACAAGAGTGCAGACCTGATTGTGGTCTTTGGATGCACTTATGATACAAACAAAACCCAACAGTTTGACAATTAGGAGGTGAAAGGAGCATGGAGCTTTTGAGTTCTTCCATACTAGAAAAAACTTAATTCTTCTCTTGATATTAAATTGCCTAAAGTTTCTGAATGTCTGTAAGCCACTTTTAAATATGTCTTAGCTATTGGTATTTGCTAGCACTGCTCAAAAGTCTGAGAAAGAGACTCCTTAAGCTGTATATCAGAAATGCCAAATGGTCAGCATAAAACTGCATCAGTGTTTTGTCAAAATGCTGAGAAAAAATGGAAAGTTCTTATCTTTTTGTTCCAGGCTGACAGCTGAGTTTTATTCTTAGTGAAAAGGAATATGAGCAGAGTCTGTTTCAGAGCAGAAATGTGAGCATTAGAAGTCTAGCCATGACTCTGGAGTAAAGCTGATCCAGGAACCAAGAGAGGCTTCAAGAATAATATTAGTTTCCTTCTTTGAATTAGGTCATAGAACCATAGAATGTTTTTGCTGAAAGGGACCTTAAAAATCTTTTCTCAACCCACTTGCCATGGCAGGGATGTCACTACCCTCATTACAATATCACCTGCCCCTGCCCTCCCTTATTAATCCTGACCCATAAATTCTTGATCAGCTCCTCATGCAACTCCAGGTGAAGCTCCATGCTGGCCACTGGCATAGAGGATGACCTTCCCTCCTTGTCCTCCTCCTTTCATCAGTCTTCATTGGGAATATTTTGTACTACTCATATCACAGCTCTGGCAAAGCAAATCCTCTATTTTAACATTATAAGTAGTTTCTAAGAAAGTACTTAACTGAAATTTGTGGTCCTTTTTCTGCACACCCGGGTCCAGCACTTGCAAATGTGAGTTCCTTCCCCTAACAAGCATTGTTAGACTGCCTTAAGACTCTGTAAGTTCAAAGAGAGAAATAGAAGTTACCTTTGTAGGTGACTTCCATTCCCATATCAGATCTATCCTAACTAACCTCTGCTATTGGCTTCCATGGCTTTGGGCTCCATGTAGGGCACAGAGGAGATAAACTTGGCTGGCTGTCATCAGGGCGTGCATGTGCATTTTCAGATTTTTCCTTGTTTCAAAATGGACTCTAATTATTGGTATAGCTTTAATAGCAGTATGAGAGCAGTGAGCTGCTTATCAGCAGTTTTAGGTCCAAAAAAGTGGGATATTCATATATAAAACATTCTTGCAACAACATATGAATCCAGCACCACTTAGCTAGACTTGTCTTCTAGACTTGTCTGAGGAAATAACACTCCTTAAGCCTGGTTCATATCAATGCTGTGACACATTGGAACAATACATTGGAATAGACTCTTGAAATAAGATGCTTGCTTGCACAATATAATTTAAACAAGTGCAAACAATTTTGAGAGAAATATTTTTTTACTCAGATTTACTCTAATCCTTTTGTACATATATTTTATCTCCTAAGAAGCAAATCTTATATCAATTACTATCCATTCCTGTGGGGGGTTTTGTTCTTTTTAAAATTCCAAATACAGCAGAAAATAGACCAAATTCTGGAAAATACATCGCAGACCCAAACACAGATATTGTTTGCGTTCCAAAGGACTTGAGTCTTACCTACTTATCTGCTGTAAATAAAAAAGATGCATGTCAGAAATCACAGAAGTACCAAGAAAGTCCAGTGTATTACTTACTAAAATAAAATAGGAGCAACATGTCATTTCTGAAGTGAGTTAGACATAAACTTCCTAAGAGACCAACTGTAATGCTCTGGACATATCCCAACTGTCTTTCAAAAAAATATGTGATTGATTCCCACCACATTTTCTAGTCTCCACTGTTATGTCAAACTCATTCAAGAGTTTGTTCTTTTCATTTTTGAACATTACAGAATATGCTGAGTTGCAAGGGACCCACACAAGTCACAGACACCAACTCCTTGTGTTAATTATGATTTTTTTTTTCCTGAGAGAATTATTCAATGGGCATATTTTTAAAAACAAACAAACAAACAAATGAACAAACAAACAAACCAACCATTACTTTCCCCTGTTATTTTGGTAAAATCCTCTACAATTATTGTGCTTTCTATTCATAATATATTATTGGGATGAGTTCTAACTTCTTCCAATATGATCTAACTATAGACACACTGAAAATATGAAATACATTCCCCTCTTCCAAAACAAGTTTAGATCTAGTCTGGCCTAAAATATTTCCTGTGGTAAATGGAGGTTTATAAAGATAACTTAATGTTGTAGTTCAATAGATATCTATATTCACAGCAGTCTGAAGGAGTAATATGATTGTATGTTTCAGTCACAGAATATTAATTTGAAATAGATTGATTGCCCCCTTAGATCAATACTTTCATAATATTTGTATTTTAATCTATATGCAAAGTTGATGGTACCATTTTAAAAGGAATAAAGGCACAATTTATTTCTAGGCAGATCTTTAATGCTAGTTATTTTAGCATGACTACCAAAATAATTGACCATAATGTTTTTTTCAAGTTTATCTGTTTCTGTGGTTTCCCACACTTCTTAATAGGAAACTGTGAAAATACTATATTCAATCCCATTTTAATTAAACTTCAAAAGAATTTACATATTGTTGTTGCTTTCAGGCAGTAGACCTCAGTATAAACAATTCAATTGAATTATATGTTGGTCAAAACACTTCATAATAAGATAAATACAATGGAACTAATCAATTGTCACTCATGAGAGTCTTGCATGGGCTTTTTCCTCTCCTTTGGGCAGTAAAAGGGAGTGTCATCATCCTGCTGGTTCATAACAGATACTAGAAACCACATTTCACAAATGCACATTTAATGCAATGTGTTAATAATCCTAGTAATTGATTTAAATGCTTGAATTGACCAAGAACATTCATAGATTTTTTTCATTAGTTGGTTGCAAAATAATGCTGATGAAAACTGGAACATTTTGTTATACTGCACAAAAGGCCTTAGAAAATTTCTGTGATGAGCAATTTTTTTCTACCTGCTCTTCTGAATATTTTTCAACTGAAGGTAAAGACACAAGTGAATCAAAAGGTGGATGTATTGTGTTACCCTAGGCATTCACTCTATGTATTCTAAAAAAAATAGTAATCTCACAAAATCCAGAATTTAAATGAGAGCAATGAAAAACAACATTTTTCAGCACATTTCTACAGCTGTAAATTTCCCCTGGATGCCGCAGGAGAGATCACACTCTGGTAAAAAAAAATTTTTTTTGAAAAGATAAAAACATGTCTGGGATTCCTTGTGTGCAGGTCAAACCTTGTCCCTTCTCAACTTCAGCACTGCCAACACAGAAGTCTCTTGTGAATTTCTGAGACAACACTTGAGAAGACTGGTTGCAAATTCAAATCTGGGAGGGAGGAACAGAAAAGCTGAGCCTGGCAACATTTAGACACCAGGGTGCTGACAATGTGGAATCAGCCTGATAAAGTAAATCACATCGGTTTATTGTTACTCATTGAGGTCAGTTACTGAGTTCTATATAGGTAATAGATTGGTTTCCACATAGACTTTTCTCTTTATTTGTGCTGAGCAGCTTTTATATTAAAGGGGTTTTGATTTATGAATATTGACAGGTCGTATTCTGCTCTCAGTTATAGCAATAATAAAATTCAATTCCACCTGTAAAAATCTGTTATGCCAATAGTTAACCCATATAGAAATAGGTGGAACTGATGGTGGAATTTTGATAAGTAAATGCAATCTAAAGAAATGAAACACCTTTATGCACTTTTTTAAAATCATAATGTTCTAGTTAAATCTATACCTACCAACAATATGCCTCTGGTACTTATCCCAGGTGTTCGAAAGCACTGGTTTCAGAAGATATCAGATTCTATCTTATATGATAATTTCTATGTCTTTAGGAATCACTGATAGTAATTTGTACTTGTTCAGGTAAGTGTTTTTACAACACTCTGTAAACAAAGTGAGAAATATTCTAATTAGCATAAATAGCACATAAATTAATTAATTGCTCTTCCAGTTACAGCATATGTTACTTTCTGATTGCAGAACTTCTGAGTTATACATGAGATTCAGGCTTTCTTATCAGTTATTGTCAAATATATTTTCATGTGGAACAACTTTTATATGCTGGTGATGATTTATAATGTTTAAGATTTTCTGGGATATTTTAGCAAAGCCCTCTGGGCTTTATTCTGACTCTCAAGTTTGTTTAAGCTGTTCTAGTGCCCACAATCCTAATTAGAAAATATATTGAATCTCAAACATGAGAGTCACAGTGTTCTTAAAAGAAGATTTTCTCCTCCTTTGAGCATTTATGATGGAATGATTAGAACAATAAAAATATCCATAAAAGTTAAAAGCAGCTAAAAAGCCTCTCAAGGGGATTAGAAAAATTATCAAAACCCCAATTCTCAAAACATCAATGCCAATTCATGGCAATATGGGCTACTTAAAAATATAAAGACAACTTTTATATTTTCAAAACCTTTCCTGCATGAGACAGTTGTAAGATTGGAACGTTCATCAGTCACGTTGGACAAGGGGGGAGAAATTTCTCTGTTGCTCCTCCTTCCCACTCTAAAATCTAACCTTCAAAATATTGTAGTTTCTTTGCTGATACCTAAATTAATTCAGTAACTTATTTACACTGTTCAGGGAAAGGATATCAATGAATTATTTTTTGCTTAAATGAGAAATTGGTGGGTAGCAGTGCAAATGCATATTTTTCTCCATAACTGGATTTGTTGACAGTTACTTGAAGCCACCAATCAAGTTCTTAAAGAATAATTTGAGTAAACATGTTCCACCAGTATTAACTAAGGTGTAGTTAAACTCTGATTTGGGATGGAAGAGATTAATTTTTTTGCCTCTGTAATGTTATGATATGTCCTTATCTCTTCACTCCATTCTAGATATTGTATAATATTGTCATTTATTAATCTTTGAGACTAGCTAATTCCTAGACTATGGAGTTCTAATGCTCCATCTGCCAGATTTTTACTTATAAGGTAAGCTTTCATTATCTAGCACAAAACCACTGCTTACAGTCTTCCTTCAAAGTTTGGGGTTTAGAGAGGATTTTGCCAACTCAGCTGCAGTGAACACAGAATTGAAAACACGTAATCCTCCATGCAACAATTTGGAAACTCCTGAGAGCTTCTTGAGAGCTGCACTCAATTCTGTACTGACTCGTGGTTTAGAGATCCAGTGGTCTCCAAGCACATGCAGGAATAAATTGGTTATTGCTAAGATTTGTGATCTGAGGTAAATAAAACTTCCTCTTTATTAGCAGTGTTCCAAATCCTGTAGAAGATCAGGTAGTACAATGAACACACAGAAAACTTCTCTTGCAACAGAAAAAAAAACCAAACAAAAACAACAAAAAAAACCTAACTATTTTTCCCTATGTTGTTTATTTGGGGAACATACTGCCAGATTTGGGGGCAGAGTAAAGGAGCAGGAGCCATGACAGAGATGAAGAGATGAAGACTCTTTGGCAGGGCTTTCACAGATTCTGGATAAGAGTGGTGAGATGCAAAACTCACTGGGGGTTCAGCCACACAGGATGAAAAATCTCATTCCTATCTTAGATAATTAATGAAAAAAAAATTGTCTTTTTTTGAAGAAGTCACAGTTTCCATTTTCAGTGCTTATAGCAAAGACTCAGTTGCAGCCACTTGTGACTTCAAAGTCATATTAGGTGTGGTCTATATCCCTTGTGTTGGCTACACTGTTAATCAGAAAATGAACTGCAGGGGATTTGTTAAAATGTCCATTACTGTTATGAGGAGAATTAATCTGGTTTTACCACCTTATGTCTGCTGACCTGGCAAATGAATCTTCATTGGAACTCAAGAAGGAAAGACTCTGGTTTTTAAAAAATACAAATTTAAAATGTCTTGGAGTACCCCATCACTGTTCAAGATGAGCACCTAAATGTTCTTTCAATTCATTCTCAGTCCACTTTGTGAATTTTCCCAGCAAACCCAAGTTTTGTATCATCTAACATATGTGATACAAAAATGCCTGCAATACCTGTTTTAGAAGCTCAGTGGATGTCAAGGCCTCCACAGAGGACAGCCTGATGCTTAGTAAGGTATAACTTTCCTGCACTTTGTCTCTCCCCTCTGAGGGGAAATAACTAGTTCCTTAAGTTAGTCTATGTGTACCTTAGCAAATGGTACAGCATAACAGGACTTATTCAGAATACAAGGCATTTTGTGTGGAGGATCCTTCATCTACTCTATGCCCTCTGTAATGCCTTAATCTTTATTAAGTTAGCCAAATTTGCTGCCCCAAGCATGGTTGTAGTACACAGAGCTGGAAGGAACTGCAGCCTCCCTTCTGCACCCAGGTTAGTGCTCCATAGAGGTACTCTGGAGGAACAGATGCTGCCCCTCCTCACTTTCTTTTCCTTAGGGAGGAAGACAAGGGCCATGTTAGTCTTCTCTGCTACAACTGCCTTTAACCTCATTCACATGAAGTTCTGGAAGCAGCAGATGAGCCCAGAAGTGGTGGAAGGTGGAAATTGCATTGTCTGTGGGATGGGCAGCAATAGGCACAATATTTGTGAATGCAGGAGCCCAATATGAAGAGCTCGTGTTCCTATTCCACTCCCAGCGAACACAACTTTGGGGGCCATCCCTTTGTTTAAATGAATGGTCCCTACTATTAAGTCTGGCAGACCTCAGCACCTGCTGCCTGGTGGAAAACTGTTTTTGAGGACAGCAGGCACACAGAGAGAAAAGCAATGAGGGAAGGTTTAGAAGCCATCCTCGAAGGTGGTTTGTTTTGGAAAGTGAAAGTGGGACAAATCAACGAATTGACAGAGAGCCAAGTAGCACCCCCTGATATTGAAAGACTCCCAGAAACTTCCAAATACGTGCTCATCCCTCAGGCCTTCTGTTAGGGCAGGAATATTTTCAACTTAATGTCCAGCTTTATTAAAATGTTGTCTTCCTCTTTGGCCTTATTAGTTTTATACAACATACACAGTGTTTCACTGCAATAAATCAGTTTAGATACTTCGCTGGATATGTGTTGATAGGGAGAGGTATGTACAAGGCAGTTTTTGAAAGAGAGACAACATAAGTATTGATATCCTTGAATAACTGAAAAGGTTTGGGAAAAATTGGTTAAAGAGAAACCAGTCCTAATGCTTTGGAGGTGCTAATGAATAATAAATACTGTACTCCTGTCTTTTTTTAACATTTTAACATGTGCTTACACTCACAGAAAAAACATTTGGATTCTAACAGAACTGTCGGTCGTTTAACTTCAGATTTTTATCAAAATACATTATTTGCATTTTTGTGCCCTTGCTAAGCTACTAATATAGGACTATCAACTATGGGGGTTTACAGTTGCAGTGGGTAGATGAGGGGCTTCAGGCAAGTGATGAGCTAGAATTCCAACTTTTACTTTTCTCATTTGTTTTTCCTTCTACTGTTATGTCACTATTATTATGACTACCATAATTATTGTTGTTGTTATTAGCATCATCATGACCATCCTCATCCATAATAATCACACCTTTTACTGTATAAGTTGAAACTATTTAAAAAGAGACTTGATAGCATGCCTGCTCAGCAATTTGGGAGTGAAAGGATAAAAAAAATTTGCTTTGTGTTTCCTGCTGCCTTTGCAATTGATGCCCCTGTCTTCTCTGCACAATTTGAATCTCTTTTTTTTCTGTGTATTGTTGACATCATCATGAAGCTGGAAAAAAGGACATACTGCAGAAAGCAAAGAGGCTTCCCTGTATTAAGTTCTAATGTCCATCTCCCCTGATTCTACATGCTACCTACACATTTTTTCTGCATTTATCTGACTCTGCAATGCAAAGTCTTTTTGAGTCGATTTCTGTTACAGGAACTCTGAAAAAATTGACTAACTAGATGAATAAAAAGAAAAAATAGTTTAATAGAGTGTTTCAAATGTGTGGTGATGTAAATGTCTGTGGTTTTATTTTAATAGCTAATATTTGGGACTTGCATTCCTTGAATGTTTCTCCTTGGTTATTTTATGTCCTCTTGTCTCATTGAAAGCATCTCAGACATTGCAGATGGACTGCTGTCAGTGTTTCTCTAGTGTAATGTGAGAAGTGAGTTAGAGAAAGCTAGATGCCTTCTGGCCCACAGAATTTTATTGCAAGCATTGCAAGATCAGAGACTGCCTGTAAGAACTTATTGCTGTATTAGGATTACTGATTTGATTAGAATATCCAAACAACACTTAACTACTTTTTATGCACTGTGATTTAAAGGTAGAGAATCTAATCTGGTTTGTAAATAATTTGCCTAGAAGCTATGAAAGGCTGTTAGAGCATAGCCCTACATAATAAAAGGTAATAATAACTGCAGACTTGTTTGCATCACTTTTTTTTTTTTTCATCTTTGTTCTTCCTTAGTCCTCAGGTCAGTGGTCACTTTAGTGTATCCATAAATATGAATGTTGAGTTACATCAGAGTCAGGGGGAGCAATTTGCCTTTTCTGTCACAGTAATGCTTTTTTCTTTACTGTAAAACTTAGGCTAAAAAATAAACAGCCACCTGTGGATCAGGTCGTTTTCCTCAAGATGTCTGCACCGCTCTTATCCTGGGTTACTGTAGAGTTCTCTGTGACTAGCACAAACCATCAAAGATAAGAAAATTATTCTGTTTCTTAAGAATAAATTTCAATTACTGTGTATAGTCACTGCATTTTGCAAACTGAAGGAACTGCAATATTTGAAAATAATGGTCTGTAACAGGATTCCCTCGCGGACTTTCTCCTACAAATTTGATTTTCCTGGAGGAAGAAATGAAAAAGTCTTTTTTTTTTTTTTTTTATGTTCCCCACTTTGTCTATGACTTTCCAATATCTTTACGGTGTTCAAAGAGTATCTTTTAATTAATATTGCCTGGTCAAAGCACAATCCTCCAGCAATGAAAACATGCTGGATATCACTGTGCCTGGTGTGCAGCAGAACATCTGTAGCCAGTGAACAATATATCTCAGCAGGGTTTGTGCTAAAAATAGTTTAGGTAAAATGTTTATGAAAATAAATAATGAGGAGTAAATAACAGGAAAAGCTTGGGCAATTCAGATTTCATAGCAATCTACATAAAGTTTTAACTTTTCCTCGGTAGCTTTATATATTTTTTTCCTTTGTATTTTTATTTTTGGCCTAAGTATAGACATTGTTCCTGGGCCTTGTCCTTTTATTTGCCAATTCTTCTCTGCATCTAGGAAAATCTTAGGCTTAGACAGCATCATAGTGGTATCTAAGGAAGATTTTTTCACACAAAGGTGCTTGAAGAATTCACAGGAAAACCCAGACACTAAACTAAAGTCTGCCTGAAAGAAGTGCAGAACATTTATTAATTTTTTTTGTGCAAAGTTGCTTCATAACTTGAATATGATCAGTTTGGAGCAGTGTCCCAAGTTACATTGCTCAGCAACACTGTGGGGATAGAGTTAATCTTAGATGAAAAATTACAACTGCAATATCCCTTTGCAGCTCTTCATGAATACTAGCTCTCTTCTTTCCTTCTTGTTTTCCTCTAGTAAAAGAAGAAAATCTTGCAATTCTCTGATCAGATCGATAAAATACAGTTATCCTTGGCTGCAAAGACATTCTTAAAGGAATATAAAACATTTCTTCAAACATTGATGGTGTAATGGAAATGAGGACCAAGAGGTAAAAGGAATATAACCTTATTTAGATGGTGCTTTACAGCTTTAAATGACAGTAAGGAAATATACAGCAAGCTATTACCAACACTTAGAATATTTCAAGTCATCAGAGTGTGTCAGCCAATCAAGGCATATGTTTTCATTTGAAAATGTTCTCCATTTTTTCAGCCTCTCTGTATTTAATCATAAATTTTCATTGATTGTGGAACTTGGAGAAGACAGCACTTGTGCTTTAACACTGTGTATGGAATGGTTGGAAAACTTAAGTATCAAACACGCAAGTTAAATTCTTCATTTTCAAGAATGCCAAGACAATGCACATCTTTAGACTTCTTAATATACTTTGAGCCTGAAATGGAAAAGACTGCAGCTGCTTTTGATTATATCCACTGCAACTCTGACAGATGGCAATGAACAATGTGAAATCAGTGTTCCCCAAAAACATTTTATGATTGAGGATCGTTGCTGCCTGATTTGCCACCAGCACTCCAGTAAAAACATGTAGATTTATGCTGTAATACTGCAGTTGGTCTTTGTGAGATGTACTTCATTGAATTTCTTCTTTCACTGATGTACTGGAGTGGCTGACGTCTCCAGCACAGACTGCAGATAAGTGATACTGGTATTGTTCTTGCAGATATGTACAGGACATGGAAACAGAGAACAAACTTATTTAAAAAAAAACAGCTGTGCCAGCAGAATTTTGCTGCCTTGCTGAGGGATTTAAGAAAATTCACTTGCCTAATTGTTTCTTTCACCTTGGCTGTTACATTTGCCCTACCTGGTACCACCTTGTCTTTTTCACTTAGACTAAGTAAAAATGAATCCTTCAAGGACTTTTCTAACACTTCCAGTGGTACAGAGCAGAATAATTTTTCCAGCATTTCTGAAATGTGATCTGAGGTGTCAAAACCAATCGCTTGCCCAGAACATAGAGCCACACATCCTTACTAAGCATTTTGTCTGTGCTGGATATGTTAAATATAGGTTGCCTTTTGACATCTCTACAACAGAAATTCTATAAGTGGGGTAATGATTGTATCACCCAAAATATAAAAAAATAAAGAAAATAAAGAAAAATAAAGATTTCTTACTTAATCTTCTCTTGGAAGAGCACAAGATAAGTCTCCTGAGAGTGGAATTAAGCATTCAGATTATGTTGTGCTGGATGATCTTTTGTATTCTTGACATGGGTAATAAAGAGCAGGTTGCTTTGAACCCATTGAATTGAACATTGCAATTTTTTTCACATTCCTGTTCATTAAGGTTTGAATTTTGATGGATATTGATTACAACGGTGCTGGAATACAAAAGTTGGGCAGATTAGGTTCAGGAAGTGGAAGACAATATTATGTAGAAGACATTAATATTATTTGAACAGTTATACCTGTTGTGATTTCCTTATTAATTTTATTAATTATTTTGTTAATATTTTTGGATTTTGAAAATCAAGAAGTGTTTAAAGAAATTTTTCACGGGCTTGAAATCCTTAATATGTTTTAATCTTTATGTTTATAATATCTTTAATCTACATGTTAGACCTTAAATCTGCACAATCCATTTAACTTAGCAAAGAGACAGTTAAGAAGGGATTTGACAATTAACTGTGCAGAGAGGTTGCTGAGAGGTTTTTGGTGGTAAGGAGTTCTTTCATTTAGCAGACAATGTATAATGCAGTTCTCTGGTTATGAGTGAACACAAAAAATTCAGCTGGAATTTAAGGTTCAGGTTTCTAGGCAGGCTGTTGTTCAACAGATCTGTGGGAGCTATGATGAACTCACATGGTCTCAATAAATCTCAGCTTGAGATGTGTCTTTGAAGTATAAATGATTCACCTAATCAAATCTGAATAAGACATTATTTTAATTAAATTCTATGGTCCACATTGTGTGGGACATGAGACTGGGAACATTATCTGTACCTCCTGGACCTTAAAGCTATGAACCTAGAACCAGAATACTTAAGGCTGATTTTAACATAAATCACAGGTCTTTAACACAGTTGTGGCAGAATAAAGCGTTCTTTAAGTGAGAGTAAATGTAATTTATGAACACTTAAAAGGCACTTTACACTGCCTAAGTAGTGTGAAGAGGACTTATTATAGTGACAATAAATCCATACTTGTTTGGGAATAAAAGGGACTCTCACGATCATCTGGTGTGAGTTATGGCAGAGCACAAGCTATAGAACTTCAGACAGTGTTTCTCCCATCAAGCCAAATGATATGTGCTTGATCTTTTGGAGGTGAATTCTGTTTTATGTCTTCATATCAGCTTCTTGATTCTCTTCACTCAAAATCTAACCTTTAAATTTTTCCATCAAAGAGACCCCTGTTAAGTGAGGAGTGGAAAATTTTTCACTGCTTTTGACTGGTGAATTTGAGGAAAATGAAATTAAAAGTAGGTGATTGGTCTTTAATACAGGGACTGAAAAATGCACTTTCTTCTCTGCATTTATATATTCAGTTTACATGTCCAAGCTTTGATACTGGTGGAGGGGAGGGGTGAAGGGTGGGGGGCAGGAGTGGCTTCTGTGAGAAGCTGCCAGAAGCTTCCTCTGTGTCTGGCAGAGCCAATTGCTGGTGGCTCCAAAGATGGAGGGCCATGGGGATGCAGAGATCCACTCCCAGCCCATGGGGGAGCCCCACAGAAGAGCGGGTGTATGCCTAAGAGGAGACTGTGACCCTGTGGATGCACATGGAGGGACAAGCCACCAGCCTAGCCTTGAAGGACTGCAAGCCGTGGAAGAGTAACCCACACTGGAAGGAAGGACTGTTGTTCATGAGATGGACTCAGGCTGGAGAAGTTCATGGAGAACTGTCTCTGAAAGGAGGGACTCCACAGGGAATCAGGGGAAGGATTCCTCTCCCCAAACAGTGAGGATGGACCTTGACTCACATTCCTTGTCTCCCTGTGCTGCTGGGGGAGAAGGAAGAGCTGGGAAGGAGGGAGGGGTGGGGGGAAGGTGTACTGAAGGTTTTATTTTACTTATTATCTTACTCTGATTTTTTAGCTATATACTCAATATCTCTCAGTTGAGCCTGTTTTGCCTGTGACAGTACTTTATGAGTGATCTCTCCAGGTCCTTGTCTCAACCCATGAACCCTTCATTCTATTCTCTCTCCCCTGTCCAGCTGCAGAGGAGAGTCACAGAGCAGCTTTGATAAGTGTCTGATATTCATCCAGCATCAATTCACTGCAATTAATTTTCCTCTGAATAAGCCAAATGTATTAGTTTAGGTTATCTTTCTGAAATTTGTAAACATGTTTGACTGTACTTTTCTATTCTGATTAAAAAGCTTGTTTTTGTTTGACTGAGCTGCAAAGATGTAAATCACAGTCAGAGCTAAGAGGGTAAGTGGTTTTGAATAGCTGTTAAATGACACTGCGCTGCCTTACTCTGGGGCATGCTACAGTTCTGTTAAGACATCATCAACTGTAGGATTATGTTGTGTCCCAGTAGATTCTATGGGAACAGTTTATCTCCTGAATGTAACTGCCATGCTGTGGGAGCTGAATCAGACTGTAAGGTAAAAATCTTTTAGATGGACTCACCAAGGTTTAACAAAATATATTTTTTTTTATTACATCTCTTTTGTACTGCTAGTGTGTCTTGTCCATTTGCCCACTGGCTTCTACATCTTTTTTTCAGAAAGAACAGCTTTTACTGTGTGTCTAAAAATAAATACTTGCAAAAGACTTGTGAGGGATAATGCTGGGTACCATGTTATGCTAAAATGTCTTACTCTGAATGAAGTAACAATATGTAAGTCAGCAATAACATCTATCAGGAAGTTATGAAAAGCTGCAAAAATCTTAGACTTGTTTAGAGGAACAATTTTAGTTATAGATTTCATTACCTTTCCTATCAACACTGAAAAAGGCTTGGAATTAATGCGGAAGTAATTTGTGACATCTACACCTTTGTCTGTTGTTTTAGTCTGACAGTGACTTAGATATCTATGTGTTTATGGGGAACAAATGTTGATGTGTGTTTCTGGGGTTCTGGGTAAGACCTTTACTGAATATCATCTTAATGACCATGGCAACCACTGAAAGGTGAGGGGAAAACAATTTTCAAGCACATATAAAAAGCTAGTGGAAGAACATAGTAGAATGAGATTTTATCTGATCTAGACTTGTCTTTTTTTAATGCATTAAGAAATATCAATTGAGAGATTATTAGGATCTTTTGTTTTCATTTGCTACTTAGACAAGTTCACCTAGATCCTTTTTCTGCCTATTTGTGTAGTCAATATATTATTATTAATGGTACATGTTTTGAAACTAGTTTTTCATACTATCTGTTAAAACTCTAGGTAGATATACAGATGACAGTCACCATGAAGAATATGTTGCACATATTTGAAAATCTCAAATGAACTTCTGAAGTGTTGCCAAACAATATCTCAGCGAGGTTTATAGATTTAGTGCACATACAGGATGCTTTGCTTGGGAAAATTCAATAGATCTTGATGAAAGTTCCTGAATCCCTAATTAGAGGAGTATTTTACAGAGGCGCTGTGGCTGAAGGTCTGTATAGGAGAGAGAACTGAAATTAACTTCTCAGCAAACCATAATGAACTTTATTGTACTTTTCAGACAAAAGCGGTGAAAGAAGAGTCCTGGAAGGACGGAAATGCTTCTTCTCAGCTGTCTCAAGCTGTGTTTGGTCTCTGCTGAACAGTGTGCTGGAAGAAAAGCTTAGAGCTTTTCACAAGTTTCTTCCTTTCTTGTTAGCCCCAGCTTTGTTCCATAATACCTATAGCTTTTATATCCAGTCATGGGATGCTTGCTCACATTTTAATTTGATTCATGTGGCTGGTTGGATATTACTTAATGCCAGATAAGCAACCAGGAAAAATTGCAATCCTTAGAGAAACTAATGTTTTTGGAAGGGAGATAGCACAGAGAAAAGTTTTGGTTAAGGATAGGGAATACAATGGTTGAGTTGTAAGAATAGATGATTACATTTTTTCACTTAGGAAAGCTTCTTCATAACTGCAAGAAAAAAATGTATTTTAATGTTATGACTAAAGTCAAGTGTCAATTGCCAGCCTCTGATGGCCATGCTGTACATTGGGGAAGTTCAGCAGTGACTTGCTTTCTGCACATTCTTGTGTGCAGTGGATCTAGTTACAAAGGGTGTCTCTCAAAGTGATTTATATCTTGGACACTGTATTCATGTTTATTATTGCTACAACTTCTTAAATGTGATAATTCTTTCATGTAGATACAGTTCAGAAAATTGAATTCATGTTTCAAAGCTTTATAATTCAAGCTACAGTGAAACAGAAGAAAAGATGTTTCCTTAAGTACTTCCCAAATAATTATTTACTTTTCAGGAGAAGGCTCAAGGTATCCTTTTTTGTTCAGTCACCATTAAAAATCCTTTTACACCTTTACTGAAAATTTCCAGCTGTTATCATCTAACTTTTTAAGGACTCTTCATACAGTGTGTATCAGTCTCCTGTGTTGAAAAAGAACCCCTTTCCAGACAGCTGAAACTGAGACAAAAAATTGTCAGATAAAACCTGGTAGAATGGAAAGAAAGTGGAGAAAGAAGACCACCTGATGTTTATCCAGAAAAATTGAACACAGAGAAGTATAATGTCAATGACATTAAGTGATTTTTAATGGATAATAAATAGTCATGCTTATCACTTCTGATAATTTAAATAGGAGAAATATGTACTTCTTCTAAAATGCTGTATCACACTGCTTGACTGAACACTTCAAATGTGATAGAGTAAGACTAATACCAAAATATTGTATTCTCATATTGATTTAGAAATACTAGAATGAAAAAAAAAAATCAATAAACACATGCTAAGTTACAGAGATCTTAAAATTAACTATGGCATATATTTTTGGTCAATGTTTCAGTTCAAAATATGACAACAGGTCATTGACCTAATCAAAATTATGCTACTTCCTTTTTTAAAAATAAATTAATTAATAAGGTTTCTACTTTAATTAGATTTTTAATTTTAATTAGAATTTTAATTTTTAATTTTAACCTCTTTGAAGTTAGAAGATCATGAGCTCATGTTGATTAGATTTAATGAACATTAAGCAAAACACATTTCAGTTCTATCCATTCCTTGGAGGTCCTTGAAGTAGTAATTAAATATTTCATTCAATAAAACTAGGTGTGAAATGAGATGCAGATCACCTCTTATGATTTTGTAGGTCATTACTTGTATGTTCTCCTTCCTCCTTGCTTAAAAATTAGCCCCACAATTCAGATTTGAAACAGAAACCTTTCCCTAAACCTTGGTGTAATACTGAGTAAACATAGCTGTTCAGGGTCTAGATTTGCAGTAGAGGGAGCCACAATGAGAATTATAGCATTTAAAGAAGTGCAAAATGTCCCACAGTCTTCCAGTTTCTAACCTTTTTTGAATACAGATCCTGGGAAAGAGAATAATTCTTTTTTTCCCCTTTGTTTATGTGCATGCAAACTTTCACTTGTTTTCTCCTTTTGCTTTAGTAAACTGGCTTATCTCAACCTATTAGTTGTTTTCCATTTTATTCTCTCCCTTGTCCCACTAGGAAGGGGAAAGATAGAGAAGCTTTGTGGGCACCTGGCACCCAGCTAAGGTCAAACCCCTACAACTCATTACAAAAATCTGACTGTATATAAATGTGAGGAGTGCAACCTAACAGTCTCCCAAGAAGCCAGGTGCTGCTGCTTTATGTTGACTTTACAACTACACCCTCATGGATGGAGGCATCTCTCCAGGCCATAATTTGAATAATTCTTTCTTCTTCCCTCCCTTTACACTGTGATTTCCTGCTTCTTCACTATAGCTGTAGCCTCCAAGTAAAAGTCTTGAGCTTCACAAAGTTATGTGCTAGACTGCACTGGAGACGTAAGAACAGACTTTTTCTTCCTTTGAACTACATAATTCTGCCCTCCAATTCTCTGTGAAATATGGAAGCATGGTTCCCTGACTAATGAAGAGGAACTGCCACACTTCTACAATTTCTCTAAATGATCGCCATGATACTGTAATTTTTGCCCATAAGAATGTTATTTACAGTCACTTGGGTGACTGTAGTTCTTTTTCAGACTGGGAAATAACAGATAGTCTAAGAGATGTTTTAGACTCAGATAAAGGCAGGATTAGGTTCTATATCTGCCCTAGACAGAGGTAAACATGGACAATTTATCTCTGCTCTGATGTTATTGGTTTAATCTGAGATAGATAGGAGTAGTCATAGACCAATTCTTTATCAAGTCTGTTTATGGTAACTTTGCTAAGTTGTTTTTTTTTTAAAAAAAGATCAGCCAGAATAAATCTTTCAGTGGTCTTTGTAAATATGCTGACTTTCATTTGTTTTTGCTATTGGAAAGATAAGTGGCTTGTTTTGATATAAGAGAAACATGGATTTTTTACATACCAATAACTGTAAGAACTGGCAGTATAAATTAAGAGGCTGGTCTTTCCTACTGGATTAGGAAGAAATAGATACTGTTTAATGACTGCTATGGAGAAAAAATATGAGCTACGTAACATGGACTAATTTTAATAATCACATATTGAATTTGGTCTGATATCCTGTGTTGTCTTTGGCAAACCAAATTATTTTAATTATCTCTGTGAAAATGATCATATAATATATTAACTGGTTTAGGTGTTCTCAAAGCAAAACAAAATTAACAGAAAGGAAAGACCTCCATGGGATGGTTAAACCAATATAATAAACCTTTTTGAAAACAATATTTATGGTAATTTTTGGAAGGGCTTGCTTTTACATTTTTCCTAAATATATTTCTTATAATGCAATTTGCTATAATAGAATTTACATTACTTTTAAGTACCTTGGAATTAAATAAGACAAGAACTTTGCATGTAATATAAAAAGGACAGAAATAAGCTCTGGTTTTCAATCATACCATCATGCAATTCATAACCTGCATATGTGTTTCAGTATCTCTTTTTAATTCCAGAGGGGCAGAATGCCTTTTAAATCCTCAGCCTTAAGTCACTAAGAGATGTAGTTGCTGGCAGCTGAGTGCATCACACAAGATTATGATGTTTCTAAGTTATAAGATAATGTAAATCCTTAGCAAATTAGAATATATATATATATGTGTGTGTGTGTGTGTATGTGTGTATAATCGATGTTTAATGTTCCTTTAAACTCATAATATTATGAATCTTTAATAAAGTTCAAAACCTAGGGAACATAGTGGCATAAATTTACTTTAAGAGTTTAATTTTGAGCTTATATTTTCTTATGCAAGTCTGACTTCTGAGAAGTATGTTGGCCGAATGGTGCCTTCACTGTTTTGCAAGTAAAAATACTGAGAGGCTCATCTCTGTGTATTTGAGTGTACATTTAAAATATTCAGAGAAGCTACGTAATTTATTATACTTCTGCTGATCTTGCTTTACCAAATATTCTCTGTGAAAGCATTTAGTGAGCCCTAAAATGCCTAAACATAAATAACTAAGGATAAGTACAAATGATTTATCTAGGATAGCACATTTAAGAAATCAATACAGACCATTAGCTATTTTAATTAAAAATAGACAATAGATGGCTCTCAAATAAAAATTCAACAGCTTCACCTATCTCTCCAATCTGGTCCTGCCAGAAGAAATTGTATTTTCAAAATATGAACATTTAAAAACCCATTGGTTGAGCCCATGAAACACCAATCAATGCCTGTGCACCTTCAGGAGATAATCACAATGACTAAATTTGGTTATTTTCTTACTTTCAGCATTCTGTTTCTTTCTTTTTTTTTTTTTTTCCTTGTTAAAGTTGTACTGATCTTCCACCATGCAACAATTTTCAATTACTTAGCATGCTGACAGGGTGGCACTTCTCACAATGGAAACAGGCAATTAAGCAGCCAACATTGTGAGAGGGATACAATTTACACCATGTCACTTTTTATATATAATGTTATTGGTGAGGGGCACGTACATTAAAACAGTTATTGAGTGTTATTTAGGAATTTGCAAACTAGCAAAGTCACATGCTCATTTTGTCACTGTTAACAACTTATTAGTTCATCATTATTTTAATTGAATAATTACTTTATTCTACTCACTAGGAATTAAATATGTGTTTATACACCACTGACCTAGAAAGCTATAAGGTATGTTGAGGTCTTTCATACCAGAGATACTTATAAAAATGGTTTGCATCTTGCCTACACTTTTCCAAAGAAATGGAAGCACTGAAATCTTCTTATTCCTTCCTTAAAATATCCACAGTGCTGCAGCGTTTGTTAATGCCATTTCCATACTTCTCAGAGACTTTTGCAATGTGAATAGGAAGTTTCACAAGCATTGGCACACACGTGACCTCACATTTTCAAAAACTAATCCAGAGTTACACTTCCAGCGCCAGCAATTTCCTACCTCCAGCAGTTCAGCCACCTCTACTTTCCTTCTCTGAAGTGGACAATGCCTCTTGCAGTCCCTGAATATTTCATGAACTGGGAAAACAACAACAGCAAGGAATGCATGTCAATAGAGTACAGTTAATTCAGCACAGTAACTATCAACAACACTCCTGGAGTATCTCCAAGAGTCATGAAGAGTAATATGAGGAGAAGTCTCAGAAAGTAATGGAGTCAGGTCTGAAAATTGGACATGTTAGCATGGTTGCTTTCCCTTCCTCTTCCAAATAGAGTTGAAAACTGGCATTTCTGTTATCGACAATTCTGAATTTCTGTTATCTACAATTTAGCATCTTTGGGGCCAGTCCTTTTCTGTCTGGCTTTTTCTCAAGTCCTGAGCTCCAAGTGTTCCATTCTCTCTTGTTGTGGTGAGATATTGTGATCCTCAAGAGGAGTGAGGACAGGTGGAAATTGTCTCTGTGTTGCTGAAGACTGTGATGATATTGTGGCCAAAAGTGGCTACAAGTTGAGCTGAGCTGGGAGCAAGGGGCTACAGCTACACTGGTACTACAACTACAAATCTCATTTCTTCACTGCAGGCCCCCCATCTGAAGCAAGACTTTGAGAGGTGAAGTATGCATATCATGAAAAGGAGAACAACATCCTCTCAGGCACCCTGTGGGGCCTGAGGGTTCTCAATCATTTCAAGACACTAGCAAGTGTGGAGGGATCAGTTAAAGGTGTTAAGCATGGAGTATCCCTTTCCTACAGGGAAGGAAAGAGTGCAGACATCATGAGTTTTTCACCCAGGACTGAAGAACACTTAGGATTAATTTTCAGATGACTAAAAACTGTGTTTCCTTTCTCTAAAACAGCATTATTTACCTTTAATATTGTATATTTGTAGTGAAAGCTCAGGTATTTACAGTCTGTAGCTTCTTTCCACCTGCAGAAGTTCAAAGATATCTCTCCAGAAATACACTCTGTCCACCATGGCTAAGTCATTAGGGAATTCCTTTTTTTTCTCCCATTGAATATATGCCAATGTGTTGAAAGCAATATTGACCTGATGGTGATGTACAAGGAGACACTGCCTGAAGGGTATGACTGTTGTAGCCTGGAAATTAGGGCACTCAGTTGAAAGCAGAAACTTTGGGACACTGGTTGATATTCCCAGGTTTATTGCTAGGGGTGTTATATATGTCCAGAGCCAAGCTCATATCTAAGCCAGATTCAGGTTTGCCTCAGGCTCCTATATTCTGCCTGGTCCAAATTTAGCAATCTTCTTTCTTCAAAAATATATGTTTTGTTTAATCCTACATACAGCCAAACTGCCTGCCAGAAAGCTTTCAGCTATGGATTTACTGGTGTCCAAGAGCAGGCTGTGTGTGCTGCTGCAAGAGAAGGCAAAGGATGAGAAGTAAAGATACATAAAAAGATACCCTTTTTATTTTCACTCAATGAAATGGAGTGGAAAACATTCTCTGTGCTCAGAGAAATTCTGTGAAGACTTGGAGATAGACTGACTTTTCCATATATATTTTCTTGTAGAGTAATGTAATTTCTTTTCAGTAGTCCTGGATCTATTAGCTTAGCAATAACCTGTTGTGACTAGGACATGAAAGGAGTATGGGAAGTACTCAACTGAGCCACCATATCAGAGATTTTCAGAAGTTTTTCACATGATGGTTCTTATGCTTGTTTCTTTGGCACCAGAAACCCATCTGAAATAGTTCTTACCACCTACCTATAGACATTGACTTACAAAGAATAAGCATTGCCATGCTTCAAAATCTACTCCTTTAGGTGTAGGAAGAAAGCTTATCTCACAGTAGAGAGGGTAGGCCAACGTGGAATTGAGTTCTCTTCTTTTATGCATTATGTCTGAGACATAACAATGATTGAGTGGTACAGTGGATTGAATAAGAGAGTGTTTTGACAATGACTTCCAGGTTCACACTTCCACTTATTGAACAACCTTTAGTCAACAAACCAGCACGCTAAGATGGTGCCACTATTATTTCAGCATCATTCATCATCTACTTATGTTCTTTTAACAGTAAAAAATCTGCTCTGTCTTCAATCCCTATTGCATACAATGCTAAACAGAGTATTCTTTACAGCTCCTCATTTTAAAAGTGCCTCTAGACCTTGATGAACAGATACCTTATTGTAAAAATTAGTCTAAACATTTACTGCTTTTGTAAGTCAATATATGCAACTCTAGAAGCTACAACCTGACCAAGGACAGAAATATTTTCATCCCCCACAATGGGAAAGAACTGTCTAGACACAATCCTGTGCAGTGTGCTCTAAGATGACACTTACTGAGTAGGGAGGTTGGGACAGATGACCCACTGTGGTGCCTTCTAACCTTACCCATACTGTGATTATGTTAAATGTTTAGACGTTTATGTCTTAGATTATGTTATGATTTTATTAAAAAAAGGAGACTAAGTGTGGAGAATTTATCTGTCCAGTTATTGTGGGGCCTGCCATTGACAAAGCAAGGGCTCTAAATCAACAGCTGCAGTGCCTACAAATATACTGTCAGGAAAACAAGTGAAAAGAAATGGTTGTTGTTCATCTTCTCTGGTGACATTAAAGAGGAATGTATTAAAGTGGGCAAAGCAAGATGTTTCAGTGCACATCCACTCAATTAGTCTTGGGACTGCTTCTTTTAAGGACTTTTGTTGAAATTTCTCAAGAAACAAGGATGAAAATAATTGAAGCCTAGACCTTCACAGACCATCTCATTGAACAACGTTAATGGCTGATGAGCTATTTACCTATTTGTTTATAGTCTCTTTCTTCCATCTAATGGTCAGACAAACTACTTTTCAAAAATTCCATCAAGTGTTATAATTTCTATTTGTTGACTACCTTGGATTCTTTATTTCTAGCCTTTTCCATCTCTTGAGGAACTGGTCTTTAAAATGACTGTTTATGGATTATGTGTTGCTCCAACTGTTATCAGGGAGCTGAGTTAGTACATATATCATAAAGTTGCTTTTCTCTTACTCACTGATGTAACTACCTGACAACAGCACATAGAGAACACCACAGTTTCATGTCTAATTTTTGGCTTCAGCATTGAAGTATTTAAAGTTGGTTTTGTTAAGATTTAATCAATAGTCATAGTGAAAGCAGTAGAACTCTGGTGGAAGAAGCTGGATTTTCAGCACAGAAAAACATTGGTCTTTTGGAGTGGGTCCAGAGGAGAGCTATGAAGATACTTAGATGGGTGGAACATCTCTCCTGTGAGGAAAGACAGAGAGCTGGAGTTGTTCAGCCTGGACAAGATGTCTCCACAGAAACTCTATTGCTTCCTTCCAGTATCTTACAAGAAAGATGAAGACAGATTTTGCTCTCCACAAGTAGAACAGTCTGCTTCTAATCTGCACTGAATTTTTACAATGCAGGGAAATGCTGAAAATTAACCAGCATACAAGATTTTAGGCAAAGAAAGGCAGCAGTCAGGTGAGGCTGAGCCACGCTGGTGGTGTCAGGAGAGAGGAGGCTCCATGGTACTTCTGAGGCAGAGCAGAACATACAAGTGAGTTAAAAATCCATTCTCTTGTGAGACAGTATGGATTTCAGAGCCATGAACTTTCTGAGCTTTGCAGTGAGAATGAGTCTTCTTCATCACACTGAATTTGCATAAACTAGTATTTAAGGGAGCTTTTAAATTTATTTATTTATTTTTATATAAGTACAGTAATCCTTTTTACTCATGTTTTGGAATAAAGGTGAAATTAAAACACTGTCCACCTTCATAAAACTTAAGGGGAAATAATACATGGAATCCATCTATATATTGCACCACATACATACTTGACAGTATGAAATTTTTAGAAGAATACTCAACATTCAGGCTGAGATATCTACATTCCCCAAGGACCATTTGTAAAACAAAATGTTTGTAACTTAATGAGATCGATGCATAGTACTTTTTAATAAATAAGTATAACAAAGAACTTGAGAATTCCCAAGAACAGTAAGTCCACCCATGCAAAGGTTCTGTCCAACTTGTATCAGCTCCCTGTGCTCTGAGTTAGTGTTTTATCTGTTAATATTGTTGTTATACATTGTTCTGTAGTTTGCAATTGCCGATATTAAGAAACAAAGCTCTAAGTAGACCCACATTTAATTTGTAAGTTTCAATTAAATCCAGTATTTACTATTCTCCTTCTCAACCAGCTGCAGATATTCATAAAGATAAAAATTAACAACTTAAATACAAATATAAATGGTATCAATAGAATGCATAAGTTCCAAATGAGATTGTGAATTAATTCTCTTGAGATTGTGAATTAATTCTCTTCATGGGAAAAATACCCTGATAACATATGCCAAGTTATTAAGTCTTCCTTTCCCTTGTGGTGTAGTTTCCATAGCTCATGGAGTTCATTAAGGGGTTTGCATAAATATAGATCATCCACAGAAAGTAATTAATCCTGTTACCTGTTTGGTAACCTGTGTGTTCTACCTTATCTAATATGCCATATAAATATAAATATTAATATTAATATTCCAGGAAGAATGCTTATGGGAAAGGTAAATTTTCTGATTTTTCTTTACATTTTCTTTGAGCTTTTTGATGTTTTGGGGCTTTTCCCTTTTTCTTAATTTTTTTTTTTTTTTTTTTTTTTTTTTTTTTTTTTTTTTATATTTTTNTATTTTTTTTTTTTTTTTTTTTTTTTTTTTTTGGTATTAAAGTTTATGCTTCATGCTAGGACACAATAATGCTAGCAAAATAGGCATTAATAATAGCTCATTAGATAGCAAGGCTAGTCATACTCCATTGACCTCTGTGAGAGATTTCCCATTGATTTCAGTGAAAGCAAGGTCAAGCCCACTGAGTTTCAAGATAATTGCTGTAAAGTATCCATTAGATAATAAAGGAGATTGTTAATAATTGGACACCAAAAGGCTTTCATTTATCATTAGATTAATATTTTAAATTGTCTTGGATGCAAGCAATACTCAAGAAACAAAGCATTGCAGCTTGTATACATAGAAGTGTGTTGTTAGATAATTAACCCATCTGAACCTGAATTAATGGTACTCTATACCAGTAATTCAGGAACAACTTAAAGCCATAGGAGATATTTTATGAAAATTCCCAGATATTTTGCATAAATAAAATATATACTATATTTTTATGCAATACACATTCATGAAGAGAGCAAGCTAACATACAGTTTTGGATAAGGAATAATCTCAAACATTTTTTAAGCTTCATTGAGAAAATCCTGCATTGAGAAATTCCTGAGATTTATCCAGGAATCATACATTCATTAATATTTTGTACTGAATGGATGATGAAGGACTTCAGCTTCATAAAACCATAAAGGAAGTAAGATGGGTTAATAAACTCTTGCATGCTATTTTGAATGCAAGTGTGTTGAAAATGTGTTGTGCTCATTACAGATCATCTGAGAATTAACCAAGCCAAAGTCATGAGGACAATATTGTTATTTACTGTATTCAAATATTTTTCTCAGCAGTAATTCTCTTCATGACTCTTTAGGTACATCATTACCAAGGATTGGTTTCCATCAGTGTTCTTCAATTGCAATTATGAAATAGTCATAAGGATTGCATGCATGAGAGTTCTAGGCAGGAAAAAACATCAAAGGCAAGAAAGAATTTCATGTCTTTTGATGTCACTCAGCTTCAGGTAAGTCAGCATTACAGCTTTCAGGAGTGCTAATTAAAACCAATAGTTATTTCATTAACTTGATGTGCCTTTCAAATAGCTAAAAAAACTTGCCATTCCTGATAAGAGAAAGTGCCGAAGTCCATGAACATGTATGATTTATAAGTCTTCCTTCTTTTGCCATCCAAATGTAATTGCAGTGATCTTGGAGAGCAAGAACCAAAAGACGGAGCTGTATGTACTAATTCTGAGGGCATGGCAATTCCGACTAGCATTTTCTTTTCCTGCCACTTTTAGGGGAGAATCATTAACATGACTGTGGTATTGATATAGTTTTCCTTACAACTGTTTCTAATGACCAAGGTAATTTCTAACATAGGACAAAGCTGACATTCACTAACATCACCTTGTTGGAGAATGACTAGCAGCTCTATCCTGTTAGTCTTTCCCAAGTCACAGTACTCTCAAACACACCTCAAACTTTCTCTAATGCTCTGAAGTAGATATTGCTGCAGTGATGTTTTATTCCATATTTTATGAAATACAGTAAATTATTTTTTCTTTGTTTCAGTAACATTGGTTATTTCATCACTAATAACCCATGTAGCCTAGAACATACTAACAGGCAAAAGCCATGAATTGTTTATGAAAGATCATTTTTGCTCTGATAAAGGTTTTCCAAAAAGTACAAAAAGAATATAAACAGAAGTAATTCCTCTGTAAAAACTATTTGATGGCAGCTTTCAATTTCAGCTACTGTGAGCCATTTAGAAAAAACTGTATGTCTTCATTACATATTTCTCCATGATGAAAGCTTGGATCACTGAGAGTGGTATCAAAACACTGAAGGTCTCTGCACTCAAAGAAGAATGCAGGACTTTTCTTGACAATTGGGAGAGATTTTGCTGCTTTGAGCGTGCTGTTCATATAGACGTGGTTTTCAAGTAGTTTTTTGTTGGGCAGCTTTGGAGTAATTCCATTGCTTGTTTGGTTTTTGTTGTGCTAATTCATACAAATATAACAATCAACAAAGTGGTAATTTTGACATGTGGGTGTAATTAACCTGATATCCAACATTAGCTCCTATTGTATTTCCCTGACTAATGGCTAATCATCTATGGCTAATTACCTTACACTTCATTTTCATTTCTTACTTTCATAGATTCATATAATGGTTTGAGTTGGAAAGGACTTTAAAGATCCTCTGATTCCAGTTCACCTGCCATGGGCAGAGACACCTTCCACTAGACCATGTTGCTAAGAGCCCCATCCAACCTGGCCTTAAACATTTCCAGGGATGGGACATGCAACTTCTCTGGGCAACTTGTTCCAGCACCTTACCACCCTCACAGAAAAAATATATTCCAAATAGCTAACCTAAATCTGCCCTCTTTATGTTTGATGACTTTCCCACTGTCCTATCACAGCATGCCCTTGTAAAAACTCCCACTCCATCTTTCTTGTAAGCCCCCTTCAGGTACTGAAAGGCCTCTAACAACTAGTTTGTTGTTTCTTTTCTGAATAAAACACCATGGTCATAAAAGCAGACACTGAAAGTGTCTGAAACTCTGACAGTGTTCCCAGCTGTTAACTTGCAATGTACATCTGCTCCCATTTGGGCCCTTCTCCTTGACCTGAAGGATTAAGGAGGATCATTGCATCTCATTTTTTCCTCCCAGAGCTTACTATAAGTTCTCTCAATTTGCTCCATATGATCCTGGAGAGTGTCATTTGTACCCATATTGAGCAACATGAGATAAAGAGCTGGACAAGCCTTAGCAGCCTCTGCAACATTGCCAATCTCCCTGTGGAAGCACCAAACCTCCAGTGGCAACAGGCCTGCTTAAGCTGATGTCTCCCTGCATTCATCCTCACCAACCACTTCTGGTTCTGCTGACTTTTTGGCTCAATCTCAGTAGGATTCTGGAGTTTTTCTTGATGGAGCTTGATCCTCCACACTGTCTGTTAGGGCACCCTACTACAAGTTCAAATTTGAGATCACAGAAGAAATATTGCTCCTCTCTCAGGAGTCAGAAATCTCCATCTTTCCCCATTTTCTGACTATCCAGCCTGCACTTGTGTAAGCCTCCACCTGTCCTTCCTTCCTTTCATTGTGTGGCTCAGGATACCTGCAAGGTTTCTGCAAAGACCCTGACACTTATTCTCGAGGGATCTATTTGAGGCTTATCACTTGGAAATTTCTGAAATATCAAGTTATTCTAAACCATACTGTGCTGCTTCAAGAAAATTGCTTTACATATATTAAGTATATCAGACTAAGCGAAAGCCCTTTACTTCAAAATCTGTTTATATCCAAATGCCATCTGCTACTGGGTGGGTTTTTTCATGAAATAAATGTTGTGCGACAAAGGTCATACGTACTGCTCTATTGATATTTCAGCATGACACCCAATTTTGTAAAGGAATCTCATGCAGAAACAATTTGTTTTGCTACAGAGATGGTGTAAAGTTTAAATGCTCTGTCATAAAATAAAAGACAGCCTCTATACCTTGGGCACACAGGAATCAGCACATTCATTAATTTTAGGACAGCTGCATGCTGGTGTTACAGCACTGGAAGTTATTGATATCGCAAACCTACAGAGAACACAGGGAGAACAAAGCTGTATTTAAAATGCATGGTGCTAGAGATCACTACTCTTTTTATAGCTAATTTCTATGATCTTTTTATTAGACATTTAGGCATCCAAGTAGTAGCTAAGAATTCCTATGATTCATGGTTACATCAAAATATGCCTTTGCAATGCAGGTTATATTATTCTTTCTAGTAGCACAAGATAATGTCATTCTGAGAATGTCCTAATGTAAAACATGAACTTTAGTACTGCAGTGTAAACAACTTGGAAAAATTCTGAGGAAAATATCCCAATGTTCCTCTTCTTTCTCTCCAACATGATGCATTGCCATCTTCTTGGCAGAGCTTACTGATGGAAAGGAAGGAGAGAGCATGAGTGGAGGGATCCGGAGCAGAGGGTGCAGGAGCAGATTAAGGGCATGCCTCTGAAAGGCTGTGTGATTATGTGTATGCCTACAGTTCAGAAATAAGCTCTCCCACTGAGCCATCACATGGCAGAGTGACAAATGTAAGAGGAAGGCTGTTTTACAGGACAGCAAGTCTGCTCTGGGAGATGGAGGCAAGGAAGCTTGCTGGTACATTGCTTTTGGGGAAAGCGTGCTTACTTGCCTGGATCCACAGCCAGATAAAGTATAAAGGCTGATTTCAAACTGTTCAAAATATAGAACAATTGGTACACATGCAAATGCTCAAATGTTAAATACTGAAAAAGTTACAAAGTCCAGGAAACTCCTTAATTAGGAACAGCAGAAGATGGTTTTCGAAGACTGGGGTTTTTTAGGCTTCTAAACTGATGGCTTTAATCTCTTCACAGAAACCCTAGTGGAATAGTTACAAACAGACCAGGAAACAGCTGTCAGCTAACAGTGATCCTTTAAGAGACAATTTTCAGATTCTTGGAACTCAGTTTTTTCATTTTAACTTAGTGAAGCATGTGCTCTGTGAGGCTATTAAGGTGAGGAAAATCTGTATGTTTTAGAGTAGCTAAGGACATCTTCACTACACAGTTGTGCCAAATAGTGCTCATTTGGTATTGGATTTTTTTAGGTATGTAATCCCACCATGAGTATATAGACATTCTACTCCTGCCTCTCTGTAAATACTGAGTAACAGTGACAAGCGTTCTGCAGTGCAGACTACATTGTATTCTTACTCACATGTATATACTTTTATAAACTATTCTGCCTGAGATATTAATGTGATAGCTATAAGCCAGAAACTTTCAGATTAATTATTTTAAAGTAGTAATAGTGATAATTCCTCAAGTTACAGTTTTCACTCTCTCCTTCTAATAATTAGATACTTTCAGCAACAGTTTGTTCTGAGTGCATACTACTTCTACTAATTGATTGAAAAATAACAGGGTAGAAATGCCTATAGTCAGAGAAATACACATGTATTTCCATGGTAAGTATATTGCATCTTCAAACTTTTAAACCTCTGCTCTGAGAAAGTGTCCATGTAATCAGTAATACCAGTGATGCCACGTGTTAAAGGAAAAAAATGCATCTTGTTCTGTCTCGAGGAATATTTTTGTTGTTTCTTGCTGTGTAGCTTTCCTTAGTCTTGAGAAAACAAGTACCTGTAGGACTGAGAAAAACAGTGGTGTTATAGAAAAGAGATCCTTTTGTCATTCTTCTCAGCCCAGTATCCAAACCAAAGACATTGGCAGCAGACAAGAAAATGCTGCAAAGCTATTAGGAACTGTCGATCTTTTAGGTTAACTGTCACTGGATGTACTTTTAACAACAAAAAAAATATTCTGAGTTCAAAATTCTTATGAACCCTTTAGGATCATAGTCTGCAGATTTCATAATATGGAAAATTAGAAGCACCTCACCTCCACCTGAAAAAAAAAAAAAAAAAGAGAAAAAAAAAAGTTTTTATCTTGGAAATCAGTCTTGGTGGAAGTAATACCCTAGTGTCTCATCTTAAGCTTTTAATATTCATTGTTTGTGTTCTCTGGATTCTCAAATACAGAGAGGAAGAATTAGAGTTGCAAACACTACAAAAGAGTGATAACTTCAGCTGTCATTTTGAACCATCTGTGCATCTCAGTACTGCACATCTCAATGAATTGCTTAATCCTTCAGCAATTTGCTGTTCTATTTCAAGAAAAACATTCTGTCTTTGCAAGCAAAGCAAAACTGATTTAGTACTTTCATCTTCCCATAACCATACCTGCTTTACAACGGTCCCTACCTCCAGGGTATTATTCTGCTCGGATGTGGACATACTCTTGACTTTTTCAATGGAATCTGTCTGAGATGCCGTCCAGATCCCACGTCTTGGCACCACACAAAAGACAACTGAAAAGCTCTTCTGTGGGGTTGCAAATATTTTACAGTGCTACTACAGGAAATCCTAAAACACCATAGAAACATTTGTATTGTTCTCATTAATTCATTCTCAGAGCACTGTCAATCTATTTTTCTATCTTTGCATTTGTACTGGGTTTGCATGGTAAGGTTTTGGTAAAAGAGGTCTAGAGGGGAGGCTGTTGTAAGAAGCTGCCAGGAGCTTCTCCCACATCCAACAGAGCCAATATCAGCTGACTCCAAGACTGATCCACTGCTGGCCAAGGCTGAGCCTGTCAGCAATGATAGTAGGACCTCTGGGATAACAGATTTAAGAAGGAGGGGGAAAGTTACTTTGCAGAAACAAATTGCAGCCAGAGAAGAGTGGGAGAAACAGTTCTGCAGACACCAAGTTCACTGAAGAAAGAGAGGGAGGAAGTGCTCCAGGTGCTGGAGAAAAGATTCCCCTGGAGCTCATGGCGGATGCTGTGGTGAGGCAGGGGTGCCCCTGCAGCCATTGGAGGTCCAAGGGGGAACTGAGATCCACCTGCAGCCCCTGAAGGAGCCTGCACTAAATCAGGTGGATGCCCAAAGGAGGCTCATGGTAAGCCTGTGCTGGAACAGGCTCCTGTCAGGATCTGTGGCTGCATGGGGAGAAGAGCCCACTCTCCTACCAAGCAGTTTTTTTGGTAGGATTTGTGACCCCAGAGGAGATCCATGCTGGAACAGCCTGTCCTTGAAGGATAGCACCTTGCAGAAGGGGCCCACAAAGGAGCAGTTTGTGAAGAACTGCAGCTTGTGAGAAGGACTCACATTGAATAAATTAGTGGAGGATGGTCTACCATGGGAGAGAACCCACACTGGAGCAGAGGAAGGGTGTGAAGAGTTCTTCCCCTGAGGAGGAAGGAACATCAATAACATGTGATAAAGTGACTGCAGCCCCAGTCCCCTGTACCTCTTGGATAGAACTGGGAGAGAAACTGTGAGTGAAGCTGAGACTAGGAAGGAAGGAGTGGTTAGTAGTGAGTGTTTCTCTTATTTGGATTTATTTCTCATTACTCTAATCTAATTTAACTAGTAATAAAAAACCCCTAATTTCTATGACAGAAACTGAACAATGTAACTGAGTAACTGATGCTGAGTGATCTCTCCCTGTCCTTATCTTTAGCCATGAGCCCTTGATTACATTTTCTCTTCCCTGTCCAGATGAGGAAGAAAGGGAGATAATAGCTTTACTGAGCACCTGCTGGCTAGCCAGGGTCAACCCACTAATCAATAAAACAAAATATTTCTCTACTTAGCTGATGATATTTTGCTTTTTTCTTGGAGGGAGTCTCCCTTCCCCACAATCATAGAGCACAATTCCAGACATCCTGAACATTGTGCAAAGTCCACTATATTGTAAACTTGTTTTTCCTGCTTGAGTTCCCTACACCTTAAAATTGTCTTTATTTTTTTTTCTCTTGTAGAAAAGTAAAACTGCTTTCCAAATCCTTAAGCAAATGGAAAGCAATTTAAACAGTTGCTAATACTAGCTATCTCATAACTGGAAGAAATGCTAACCTCAGGGAAAATGGGTCTGTCTCGTTTAAATGCTGGAAGGAGTTCTCTGCTTTTGTGCTTGCAGAAGTAGACAAAACAAGAATGAAGAATCACATTTCAAACACAATCTTAGGCTTTTCTTTTTTTTCCCTGTTTCATCTTTTGCATATTTTCAGTGTAACACAGAGATAAAGAAAACTCAGCTCATTGCTAAAGTGATGCAGAACTTACCTGACAAATTTGTCTTCCTTCCAGAAAAAAACTTTTCAATTTAAATATTCATTTCATTCAGCATCTTTGTCTTGAGGGATTTCTTACACAGATTGTACAGAGATGAAAACTGAAAATCTGCATTTAGATAGAAATATCAGGAAAGGCTTTCTTTACAAACTAAGCAGTATTGCTTTTTTCTTCCTTACAGTAAGGCATGAAATAATTTTTCTCTTCCATTCCTTAAATAATGGCACTAAAGCAGGACTTCATGATCCCCTTAACACTGTGGGTGTAGATGTTGTAATAACTCTAATTTTGTATGATGAACCAAATTTCCTGTATGGAATGCTCAAAAAGATGTATCTTTCTATTTACTACAATATCTTCTGTTCTTCATTCAAGTATGATGACCACATTAGAGGTCAACAAAAACAAATAGGAGAGCTAAGAAAAAACATTTCTATTATATTCTTGCACAAGGTCTTGCTGCAGTCCACGTATTGCAAAAGAAAGGTTAGAAGTGACTGATGAATTTTTAATAGGTTTTCCTAGATTTCAGTGGCTGTCATTTGTTTTCACTCAATAATTCACATGGTTACAGAAGGAAACCCAATTGATTTTTAGTGTAGCAGTTCTTGGGGAAAAGGATTGTAAAATGCTTCATAACATTTTACGCATGCTGGGACGAATCCTGCCCCAGCTCACATCCAGGTAATATCACTGATTTCACAAAGGCTGGATGAGACCCAGAGGAACAATGATGGAAGCAAGTTATGTACAGTCTGTAGGAGAAGATCCCCAGTGTCTCACTCACTCATGGAATACCAGGTGAAAGAAGGTAGGGGAAGAACATGATTTGAGAACAAGTAAAATTCTTATGCCCAAAATGATCTTATACTCGCTACTGGAAAAATACTGATACACATAAAACGAATAGGACTTTCCAAGTGAATTTCACAGTGAATTTACCACAAATCTTCTCATGCCCAAATAATAATCTTTGCTCGGTGAAAAAATTAATGAAAATCACTGCTGTAGCACCAAACAAATCAGTAAGTTACAATAAAATGTCTTTCATGTGACCAGCATGGTTCAAAACAAATCTACCAGACAGTAAAATAATAGGGAGATTTAACAAGGTGAATTCACAACCAGGAAGTTTCCAGGAACCAAGCATGACTCAATTGTTATTATGATTTCCAGAGAAAACTAGTCAGTCATGTAATTATACTTTCAATAAATAATGGCATGTGCAAAACAGCTTCCCTGGAGTTGTGTTTGCAGGCATTATGCATATGATATGGACACATTTAAAGCAGATGGTTCCCAAAAGGGCCTTGTTATAGAAAATAAAAATTGGGGATCACAGTTTATTTTGTTTTATGAAAAGCATACAGAGAGATTGATGTTTAACCTGTTTTAATGTAAATAAAGCTTGTGATTTAAAAGGCAGAAGATTAAGCAACTTGATTGGTCAGACCTTGGAGTGATGCACCATGGTTGATAATGATGTCTCTGAAGGACCCAGTGCTCTGGATGCATCATTAACAACCTTGTAGTGCTGCTCTTTGGCTGCAGAAAAACAATTTCATCATCATCTTCTGAAGAAATACAATACAGAGAGCCACTACAAGTGACCTGACCAAAACCACTAAAAGCATGTTGACATGAACATGTGGTCTTAGAAAATCTTATAAAAATCACTGAGTGCACAGACTTTATAATGGTCTTTGATTTCTGGATGAACCTTCTTGCAAGTTTAGAGTAAGGGAGGTTGATCATTTCATTGTTGTCTCTCCCCATCTGGGAAACAAACTTGGAAATAGCCCAAGTTCAATTTATCTACCTTACAGAGCTAGGAATGAATGGAATAACTGCCTGGATTTACTGTGTTAACTGAATATTTTCTTTGAAATTATTGAGTCAAGACATTCACCATTCACTCCAAAAGTACTGCCACCTGAAGGTGAAAACTGTTGTAATGAAATTCAATAAGCTTAAAAGCATTGCAAGGACTGGGACTGAAGATTATTTTTACACTCTACTGTTTATTTATCCTCATCAGCATATTGATTGCAGCAGTGTGGTAGAAGCTCTGTGGTACCTTAGCTGAGAGGTACCAGATGAACAGTGAAATAGAAGCATGGCAAGGCTTCTTAGCAGATTGATTGTGCTTACAGGTTGTAATTAATCTATTGAATCTGATGTTTCCAAGGTAAAATAAGTTTTTTCACATATTAAAGGCCTTTAAATGCTCACCTGACTGTATTATTATTAAGACATTTAAACCCTGGATATCTGATTACACTTGTTAGTAGATAACATGCATGATCCTCACAAGTTATCTAGCAAATTCTTTCTTTTCAGGCCTCATGATTTATGGACAAGATAGAGTGCAGAATAAGAAAAATGTTGGTAATCAAAGTATTGAAGGATTTCTTAATTGTGCTTGCTGCCTATTGCAGCACTTGTCAGGATGCTCATGCCAGGCTGCACTGCATCACTGAATAAAAGCCATTCTAGCTAGTCTGAATCTCATCTTCCCAAAAAATGTGTTTCAACATTGTCTAAAGTAAAGCTTTTACAGATGTCAGAGGAAAAGGCCCTATCATCATGCTCTGAAGTTAAGAGAAACCAGATTAAAGAGGTGGTGTAAGTTACAGGGCACAGAAACATCAAGAAGAAAAGTGACATCTATTTTTTTCACAATAGCAGCTTCTCTAAATGGTATTTATATGCTTCTCATGAAGTGAAGGGCCTGAGAAAACCAAATGCAAGTGATAGGCCTCTCATTATTCCATCTCCATTTATTTTAACTTGTCTGCTTCCTCTCCAATGCATACTTCAAGCTGCAGCATTGGGCTCTAAATCCTTCTAAATCCTCTAAGAGACGAAAAGATATGGGACTTATAAAAGTAATGTCACTCTGCTGAACTTTGCCTTCCTAAAATGTCCTTACTCTCTCCAGAAGCACGTAATTCACTGCAGTGAACCACTACATTAAAACTACTTGACAACCTGGCCAAGCCAAGCTATTATATACAATTTCCTGCAGGGTATCTTCCCAAGCATTAAAGGAAAGGAATAACCTATTAAAAAAAAAAAAAAAGCCACTAAAGGATGTTAATGACACACTTGCTATATTCTTCCTGAGCTAATAATAAAAGTTCTATGATATTTATTTGGATCCCCAACCTACATAGATATCTCTATCCACACACAAAAAAGAAATCACAGAACCATTGAGTTTTGAAGGGACACCTTGAGGCCAACTTGTGTACTCCCTGAGCTTCATCAGGCTCAGCTAGAGTGGGTGGCCCAGGGCCATGTCCAATTGGGTTTTGGAGCTCTCCATAGATCCACAGCTTCTCTGGGGTACTTGATCCAGTGTTCAAGCACCCTTACAGTAAAAATATATTCTGATGTTTTCAGACAGAACCTCCTGTATTTCAGTTATGCTCATTCTTTCTTGTTCCTTCACTGAATACCGCTAAGTGCACAGTTCTGTTTTCTTTAGTCCCAACATCCAGTATTTCTACCCATTAATAAAATTCCCCCTGAACCTCCTCTTCTCCAGACTGAGCAGTCCCAAACCTTTCAGTCTCTCCTCATATGTCAGATGTTCCAAGCCCTTCGTTATCTCGATGGCCCTTAGCAAGACTGACTTGTATATCTGTGTCTTCCTTGTCCTGGGGAGTCTAGAACTGGAACCAGCATTCCAGCTGCTCCTCACTGGCAGCAAATAAGGGGGAAGAATCACCTCCTTTGACATTCTAGAAATTATCTCCGTTCTGCTGGCCAGGATGCTGCTTACCACTATTGTCACAAGGATGCATTGCAGCCTCATGGTCAGCTGGCTGTCCACCAGGATCCCAGGTCCTTCCCAGTAAAGTCACTTCAGGCACAGCCCTATTATACTCTAGTTAAGCATTAAACACCATTAAAGAACCTGTAAATTGTCCAATTTCTTCTGTCTGAGCAGGTTATTTTCTGCAACAGGAGATAGATGCTTTAATTGTGTCCTATTAAGACAGATAGAGAAGATTTTGCTGTTAGCTAAAGAATAAAGAATTTTTAATTCTTCAAAATTATGTCATTTGTGACATTATGTCACAGGATAAAGCTCTGCTTTTACTTAAACTATTAATAATATGCCTTTTGATTTACTTAGAGCCACAATTCCTCACTAGGGATTAAAGGTATCTAAACTGGAAAATGAGCCTTTCAATCTTGGCTCTAGATGAGAAATTAATCTGAAGCTTGTTCTCTGAGAACATTTTTCTCATTCCCCAGAGGTTCATTTATAAGAACCAAGAGCATTAGTGCCCAGTGTGAAACCATCTAGATGGGTTTCAGCAAGAAATCAAACCACTCTGTGTTCCCAAAGCATTTTATTCAGTACAGGATTTGGGCTTTTTAAGTAGTGTTTTCTCAGGAAACAGAAATGGAGGGTAGCTCAGCACAGTACGCCCCTCTGTTAGCACTGTTCTCATGTCCCAGCACAGAAAACTGTCCAGTATGAAGTTGATTTCTGGCTCCTCTGGCCCATGCACCAGCTGTGCAGGAACAAGGCAGTCTGTATCCTAGCTTATCTGACGTGTGCTGCCCCATGACACATTCGAGGACAGATGGGAGGGGGTATCCCTGACACAGTTGTGTAAAAGCACACAGCCCCTATTCAGGCAGATGTTGCACCTAATCCAGAACATATGATTTTTATCCTTTTTTCCTGGGCTGTGTGCTATATGGGGCTTGACAGAAGCAAGGGGGCATGACTGCACACCCATAATTTCCTTGCAAGGAAAATATACCACTCATTATAACCGTCAGGTAAGGCAGATAATAATATAACCATCATTATAACCACTGTAAAGAAGTACTAAGGTATTGTGTGGACACTGCAAAATAGCATCTAGCATGTTATGAACACAAATGTACTGATCACAGTCTGACTGCATCTTACAGGACAGACATCTTTGAGCTACCCAGGAGCAATTTGTTCAGTCAGTTTAGTGAAGGAGAATCCAGGCAATAGTTTTTCTAAAGCTGACACAGCTGTCTGGATAGAAACACATCTTTGCAAATACTACTTCAGTGCTGTACTCAGGGGTTGACCTGAGAACTCAGCTGTGCCTGCTGATACCATTGGGATGCCTTGGCATTAACCAGGCTGCCAGGAACATAGCTCACAACCAGGGCAGAGGAGGACCAGGAATCAGGCCTCCCTCTTGTACCTGGAAGGGAGGTCTTTTGAGCTGTCTGGCTTCAAGCATTAGGTCTGAAAAGCACATCAAGTCACTGCTCATAGCACCTTGGAGAGCCAAGCAGATTGCTTTCCACATATTTTGCTTGTCTAGTTTATTAAAGCTCCTGTTTTAATGAGATCTGTTTAGGTTCCAAGGCCTTTATTGAGGAATAAGATCCCTTTACCCAGGGATCTTCCACAGCCATCCTTTAAAATTTCCTCCACAAAGAGTTTATACACTGACATCTTTAAGCCAGCTGATAGGTGAGCATTGCTCCCTGGCTGGTTGTCTGTCTTGTAACCTGACACATAAATGAACCCGTCTCGGTGGATGTGTATATATCAGATTGCTCTTGACAGACCATGTTTTCTTAAGTTCTTTAGTAAATACCATAAGCACCAGCTGTTCACTACATTCACTACACCCTTGTCTTAAAGATTAACTTATTGTTAAAGAAGTGTTGCAAATAACCACTTCAGAGCTTGGGGAACATTTTATTTGTTCTGTCACATACACAAGCATAGCAACATTCATGCATGAGACAGATGTTTATCCATGATAGTTTACATAGACAGAGCTCCTGACTTCTGCAGTTTGAGAATAAAATGCACTCCTGGGAGAAGAACAAGTTTTGATATTTTCTCTCTCCTCACCTCCCTAAGCCTTTCAGAAAGATAGTTTCTAATTATGAAATGCTCATTGAAGCCTTTGTTTTGAGGCAATTAAGGCCATTCCTAAGGCAAGTGAAAAGGATTGCTGAAATGTACAGAGCCAGGCTGCTCATGAAGACAGTAAATTCTTGTGTGAAAGCAATTAAGAAAAGAAAAACACATTCTCAAGACAGCAAGGACATTCTGGTATGATAGGAAATAATTTCACATGATCATGTGATATGTTAAGGTATCTCAAAAGTGTTCAGAATATTTAATTTCAAAAAGTTTGAAAATGGAAGAATGGTACTTTTATCCCAAATTCTTAGAAAACCTCTTGATCTTTATGTAAATACATGAGGAGGACACAGAAAAGGCTTCCAGGAAAAAAATGAATATATGAAACATATCATATACATGCCAGAAGGTTTATTTCCCAGCCCCTCCACCGCCCCC
>VWZN01006629.1:0-23232 GCA_013396955.1 Regulus satrapa | reverse complement strand
TACTATTTTTTTCAGTCATCTTATACCATCACTGCTTTCTTGGATTTAAATAAATAAATAAATAAATAAATAAATAAATTAATTAATTAATTAATAGAAGAACATACTATCTGTGTTTTCACTAGAAAAGAGAATTGTGCAATACAGTCACAGTGCTATAGTAAAACTTCACCCATGTAATCCCACACATTTTGTTCTCACCCATACATTTTTACAGGAAAAAGGGTAAGATGGTGCATTGAGGAGCCCAAGAAACTTTGATTCTGATTTTCTAAATACTAAAAGACATTAATAAGTGCCACAACAGCTAAATTGCCACAGTCCTTCGTGAAGAAGAATGTGAAACATCTTATGTACGCAGGTTGGATGAGAACACAAAGGAGAAGAGTGGAGAGGACAAGACTCCTCTAAAAAACTTCATAGACCCACAGAATCACAGAATATGCTGAGTTGGAAGGGACCAAACAAGAATCATCAAGTCCAGCTCCTGGCCCTGCATAGAACCATCCCCAGGAGTCACACCCTGTGCCTGAGAGTATTTTCCAAATGCTTCTTCAACTCTCTAAGGCCTGGTGCTGTGACCCCTTCCCTGGGGAGCCTGTTTCAGTGCTTGACCACCCTCTAGGTCAAGAAACTTTTTCCAGTATCCAACCTAAATCTTCCCTGACATAACTTTAGGCCATTCCTTTGGGCTCTGTCGCTGGTCACCACAGAGGTCAGTGCTTGTCTCTCCTCCCCTCATGAGGAAATTGTAGACTGTGATGAGGTCTCCCTCAGTTTCTTCTCCAGGCTAGAAGACTCTACCAGTATTCAGAACAGTGGCAACAAATCTGGACTTGTTCCAATTATCCCAAAAGTACAACAGGCACAGAAAAATGATTGGTCACTTTTACAGGAGTGAAACGAGAAATGTCCATGCCAGCTGAGCTCATAAAATGTTGAGGTTCCTACAGGAGGTCTCCATAGAAGGAGCAAGAAGATTTTATAGAAGAGTTAAGACTCTTGAATAAACTCTCACAAGTTTAGAGGACTTAGAATCTTACTTAAGACCAGATTACAGTGAGAGCACATAAATTTTATGACGATTGTTGGACTATCCCACCAATTATGCAGAACTAGCACGGCTAAATACACGTCTTTTGAGAATGCATTTTCTTATCAGAAAGCTATAGTTGTTGTGTATAGAACACCAGCTGGGTGTAAGAACTGATAATAGACTGAAATATTCTAGTATTTTAACATTTTTAATAATTCATAGGATTTTAGGAATCTATATACCCCGGTATCCAGAAACTGCTAAGGATTTTGGAAAAAATTATCAAAAATTATTAGAGATATGTATAAGACTTATGAATCAAATGCTGTTTCAAATTTAGATTCACACTCCTCTTTGTAGTCCAAGACCACCATGTCCTGAGATGCACATTTAGAATTCAAATGTCTAGTTTTGAAATCTTGGATGTTGAAATAAATATAAACATTAAATGTCACGACAAAACCAAGGACAAAATATTCTCCTTTGAAAGATCAAGTAATGTAAGGCCTATGCAGTCACTAGATGGTGTCCACATAGACAACTCATGAAGCTATTACTCTTTGCTATGTGGTTATTGTGAAACAAGGGAAGATATAACAAGGTTATCTCTTTCTATTCATCCTATGAACAAATATTAGTCATAAAAATGGGATAGTCCACAGGAGCTCTTGAGTCCTGAACCTGGACTGAAAGGGACAAACCAAAGGAAGGAATATTGCAATGCTCTGAGCACAGCAATGCAGATGCAGTCTGAGCTATCTCTTGGTAACCTGCACAATTAATGGAAATCTGTTTTCTTTTTTACCAAAGGTCTTCAAACTCAGTTACTTGTGAAAAACATTAAATAAAGGCCCTCAGTTTCCTGAAAATTCTAGCTTTTACTTTGAGAATTTATTATTGCAGTACATGTCAATAAAACCCAAATTTTTCTACAGAGTTGATCATATTAAAATGAAACTAAGCTGGCATCATGAAATTCCCTCAAATGCCAGTTATCCAGGAGTGAACTTGCAGGCCTCCTTTAATGAAATCATCTTTTCAACAACTGTAAGCTCTGTGGCTGGAGCTTTTGTGCTTCATAGACTGCTGTAATGGCACTGTGGCTCAGTGTGTGCTTTTGTATGTAGATACAATAAATGCCAATATTTTATGAATTCAGATACATAAAGTATGGTCTTGGTTGTCCAGAGAGATTTCCTACAGGGAGCAGAGTGGAACTGTGACCTATGTCAGATTCACAAAGTAAGTATGATCACTTTCTCACTACCAATTAGTTCTCTGGTACAAAACTTGCTTTATCTCACAGCCTCAGACAGAGACTATATAAATGTTAATACCTGAATGGATTCTCTTGACCTTTTATTATAACTTATAACCTTTGCACTAACATTTAGTAGTACATTTTGAGTGCGAAATCCAAAGAACTGATCTACAAAGTGCACTTAAATTAATACTGAATTTTAAATTATTTTTGCTGAGCAGCTAATCAGAAAACCAGTGTTGCTAGTGCTATAGTTAAGCAGCTTTAAAAAGATGAATTTTAAGGTCAGAAATAACTATTGAGCAAAGCATCCTTTCTGGATCCAAATGCTAAATAACTAGTAGGGTGTGGATCTCATGTTGCTCAGTTCTCAGAGCTGTGCAAAGAATCGACCCCCTTTTGAGTGAATCCAACCTTTGGTGCTATCTCTTTTTCAGAAGAGCCACTACAGAACACCTACCCACTGCAAGTATCTTTAATTACAGTGTGGGTCAGTGAAAATGCTTCTAAAGGGCAGGAAACATCCTGCTCTTCTTTCAGTGTTTGAGGCCAATGTAGACTTACACAAAAATACATTTTTTAAGGGTAGGTGGAAGCAAGCATATGATTTATTAGATTATTTAGTTAAGGACTATTCAGTACAAAATGAATGAAAAAGCAACAAGGAAATTGATAGATGGAAAGGAAAAGGAAAGTGACCATAATGATGACCAGAACTCTAGCTGCTGGTTAGGGACCATTAAGGGAAATGCTCAGGCACAGCATTGAGAAGGATCATTTGAACAGTGTAACTAATAAGGAGGGGAAACATTATAATTGTGAGCTTTGGGGGATATTTCAGGAGACTTCTGAGGGTGTTCTGACCCTTTTTGAAGGGTCTTGTGGCATGGTGTAAAACATATTGTGGAAAGTTTAGGAAAATGGCCAAAGGGTCATGCTGCACCATGGACCAAAAAGTGCAAGAGAAAGAAGAGGGAAGAAAAGGGATGGTCACACATAAACAGCCATATACCCATGGCAGGGTATAGTCACTATAGGGGGGTATGCTTGCAAGCAGGTAAGGACAGGGGGACTCAGCATACTTCACTAGTGCAATTCAATCCTGACTCAGGCTGGTAGGAAGAAGATGGGAACATGAGCATCAAGGGAGAGTTTGTCAGTACAAGACGACTCATTCCTGTAGAGGCATAGCATTATACATGGGATGTGATTTGACAGACTGCAGAGTGGGGGATAACCTTGTTGACACCATGTGAAACCTGATAGAAAAGCCCCCACACTATTCCTGGTCCATGGAAAGGAAAGACACAGATTTCCAATGCTGCACATTTGGAATAATTTGGAAGGAAATTCTCAGCAGGCAAATTGCTAAATAAATATCTAATAAAAGAAAATCTCTTTGCCTATATTGTTTAAATGAAAATATTTATTCTGAAGAAATGTTCTTTAATCTAAAACAAATAAAACTGTTACATCTTCCTTCACATATTGTCACAAAACCAGTGCAAATCCTTTGTCAATGCTTTTCATTAGCATAGAAAGTCAGCAGCAAGAACCATAACACTATCCATCTGGTATTGGAACAAATATACATACAAAAAAGTCAGCTGACTTTTGTAGTCCCCACAGTCTTAATTTTCAGATTGTTGCTTTGAACACTACCACATGCATGAGGATACGGTCTTCGCATTAAAGAAAAATATATCATTACTTTTATGTACATTTTTCTGGTTTTTACCTTACTGTGTCTGCAGAAATTATCAAATGTAAAAGTGAAATTGGGCTTTTGCAGTTAAGGCAGAAATATCACTAGCTTTAGGTTGCTAAATTTGAACAATGAAGGACCAACAATGTGTTTGAAAACTGCATCCTGCTATGGGGGATGTCAGGAGGTCAGCACCAACCTAAGCCATATATGGTTATAAACCACTTTTCATCCTCATATGTAGCTTGCAAAGGGTTTGTCAGTCTCCAACTATCTTCAGCTCAGAATCACAGAATCACTGACACTGGAAGGAGCCCCTAGAGACTGCGCAATCCAACAGCACTGCTCAGAGCAGGCAGCCAGCTAGAGCAGGCTGTTCAGGACTTTTTCTAGGCAATTTATGACTATCTATAAGCATGGAAACTCCACAACCTCTGCTGTGTTTTGACCATCCTTAAGGTAAAAGTCTCTTAAGATAAAATGGAATTTTCAATTCTGTTGTCTCCTAGCCTGTCACTGGATGCAACTGAGAAGTAAGTGACTGGCTTCATTTCCTTAACTCCCTCCACCATTCATGTATTTCTACAAGTTGGTTAAGATCCTTTGAGCCTTCTATTCTCCAGGCTGAACACTTCCAGTCTTCTCAGCCTCTCCTCAGCTATCAGATGTCCAAGCCCTTTACTGTTCACCCCTTTCCTGGATTCTCTGCAGCCTGCTCATGTCTCTTTTCTACCAGAGAGTCCAAACCTGGACCTAGTACTTCAGAGGTGTCTCTTTGGTTCCGAGTAGAGGGAAAAAATCATCTCATTTGACCTGCTGGCATTGCCTCTCCTCACTTTTTACTTATTTATCCCATAGTTCACCAGTGTTTCTGTATGAATTTTACAGAAAACGATGTTGAAAGCCTTGCTTATGTTGAGCTAGAAATAACCACTGCTCTGCCTTCATCCACCTGCCAGAATACTCTTTGTAGCGGTTATGAGGCAGTTTAAACATGATTTCCACTTTGTAAATCCACACTGACTTCTCTCAGGTCCCTGCTTCCCACTGAGCAACCTGGTCTAGTGGAAGGTATCCCTTTCTATGGCAAGGGGGTTACAATGAGATGATCTTTAGAGTCCCTTTCAACCCAAGCCATCCTACAATTTTATTATATGTTTGGAAATTATTTCCAGGAGGATTTGGCCTATACAGACTTGTTAAAAGAGGGGTTAGTTCAGAATGTAACATGTATACAAATGTTTTAGCCAAGTGATTTAGGAAGGGCAAGTGGTCTAAACCCAGCTGTACATAAGTTCTCTAGAGGAGTAAATTACGAAATGTAGTGGGGGGTTTTAATTTATTTTTGACTGATTAAGACATTTCAGTTATTTTTATACTGATATAAAGATAAGTGGGGAAGAGAATATCCTCTCAATATTCATTTCTTGGAGACTAATTCAAAGGTATTGAAGCTTTTGAAATGACACAAATATATTCTGATAAATTCTGGTTGCATCTAACATAAATAAAGTCCTTTTGCTATAGGCATAATATTTGCTTATTGTTAAAGTTGATCCTGGACTTTTGGTCCTTAATATCTTTGTTGAACACAGCACCGAGAATAAGTTTGTCAGAGAAGGACTTTTTTTAGTGCAGAAATTGAAACAGGAGAGAACAAAAGAGGGGGAAAAAAGAAGAAACATAAGACAAAAAGCAAAGGTAGGTGGTTTTACGTGAAGACTTTGTGTCCACCCTCCTGTTAATAACACCATTGACCTTATTTCAATTGCCCAAATATAGGTTCCTAATGTTATATGAGATGCCCTGGATGTGCCTGGTAAATGTCATGATCTGGTAAATGAAGACTTTTAAATAGATTAAAAAGAGGAAACTGTGGCTGTAGTGGGTCTTTAGGCAGGAGCATTGCAGCTCTAATTTAGCCAGATTTGCTTGAAATTCTACCTCTATTCTCCTTGTTTAATAGTCAGTCAGGTTCTAAAGATTGTTTCTGTGCCTCATTTAACATCGGCCCTAAAGGTGATAAAATCTATAGTTTGTTAGGAAGAGAAAATCTCAGCTGAATAACAGAAAATGACATATCAATTTCAAAATACTCAATTCAGGTGCTTCTGTATGTTCTTTTGTTTTTAAAAATGTACCTTGGAACATTGTATTTAAGGGCTGATGGAGATTAATTGTTTGTGTGCTCTGCAAGGCCACGAAGGGGAATAAAAAAATAATTAAATGAGAGCATGAATAAAATGCATGATGTAAGCCATAGGTATTGATGTATAACAGTTAGGTGCTCACTCGAGTGTTTCTGTTATCCAGAGCCAGTATAGAAAATATATTTCATTCCCTTTTCTGCAGCTCAACAATGGAATGGAATTTTCATTTTTGTGGAGTATTAGAGATATGTGCCATGGGAAGATTTTGGAAAGCAAAAGATACAAAAACATATCCTCATTTTAGAAAATTTTTGGATGAGCTGAAAGATAAAAATTATGGGGGCTCAAAAAACATTTAAAATTAGCTCTAAGGTTCTTTAATACTAAAGGCTATATAATCCATCTGGTGGATTTTGAGGATAGAGTTAATCTTTGGTATCAAACAGTTCAGCCAGGAAATTTCTTTGCAGTTTCTATTTGCCAAAATTCATCTTCTGCAGCACTTTTACAAGCACCTTGATCTGTTGTGCTCTGGGAATCATCTTCTGCCTCAGATCACATGCCAAGAGAAACACCAGGATAAGAGGAATACAGAGGCCACCTGGGTTCACCTTTAGCAACAAGAATGCCATGGTGCAGCACCTGTCTCATTCCCTTCTCAGGAAGGGGTGGTGGTCCAGAAAGGCCCAGCATCAGGACCTGCAGCCCAGGAAAGGTGCTGGTGGTGGGGGGAAGCACAAGGCAAGGGGCAAGCATCAAACAGAAAAGCAGGATCTAATACAAGAGGTGAATATATAAATTCTATGCTGTTTGTTTCCTATTCTTCCCTTTTCTGTTTTCCAGGCCCTTTTTAAACTCTTGCTTCTAAAGAGCAAGACTGTTCATTAATCTTTTCCCCCATCCTCTCTAAAGTACTGAAAAAAAAATATTTCTTGGCCAGCTTTTCCATATTTTAAATCTTGATTTCCTTCGTTCAACTTCTCTTTCTTTTCTTCCTCAGTATATTTTTTTCCTGGAACTCTTAAATAAGTGTCAGCCTGGCCAGTCTTTGCTACAGTTTTACTGCTCAACTATTCTGACTGAATCATCTTTTTCATGCAATTCCATTTGTACTAGGAAATAGGACTATGACATAATAACATGAAAATACTTGCCTAGAAATTGTTCTGATATTTGTAAAGTGCACCATATTTTCTTGCCTCCTTTGTGTTCCAGGATTTGTGCTGTGCTGTTACTGTACATTTTTACCAGTAAGGTTAGCAAACACTTCTAAAAAGTGTAGTCCCCAGGGGTTAAGCTGACTGATTGGTTGACAAAACATATAAACAAGGAGTAATCTTTTATTAATTCAAGATATAAAACCTTTCTCGCCACTTTCATATCACACCAGATTTTCTGTGTGTGTCTCACCATAGTCGTTCTGCTCAAGAAAAACAGAAAAACACTGCTCTGCTCTCTCAGACGGCTAAAACTAAGTTATAAGGATAAAATAACCCCACCCATGTTGGCAACAATTGGCAACTTCAACATGTTTAAGTTCATAAATGCACTGTGATCTCTTTTTCTTTCTTTTCCTTTGCCTAGAGGCAAAGAGGTCTTTTTGGATCAGCATGGGAGTCTTGTCTTCCTGAACAGGAAGAAAAGTGACTAAAGTTCCCTGATAGGTAAAAAGCAATGTTCCTTAGTGGGATGCTTCATTTCCTTGGGGAGCTTCTTCCCCTCAACAATTATAAACCATGTTTAGAGATACTATTTCATCTTTCTGAACCAGGGAAAAGAAATACCTCTTGCAGTCACTGTACTGTCAGCTCAGAAATACATCAAAGTTGGGAAGAACAGGCTGTTTCCTAAAGGTTATTGCCAGTTGCATCTGGTTATTCATTTACACTGTAAAGCTCAGAGAAACTTTTTCAGCTTCACCTAGTCAGCCAAGCCACTAGAACTCATGCCAAGAGGCATCTTGGATTCTGCATTTTGTATAACGCAAACAGATGGCTATTGGAAGTTGAAATACAATCAGATTTATTGTTTCAGATAGAAAAAATTATACATCTATTTTGAAAACTGACTGATTTCCCCCCTTTCTCATGGAATATATACCAGACTAGGCTGTTCCTACTTACAAACACTCATTGCCTATCTCCCATTGGAGAGTGAGGCTGCCGTAGAGAAAAGCACTTGCCATTCTGGCTGAAGATTGCTACCTGAGTCATGAAAAAAAATACCTCTAAAGGCTTAAGCTACTGCTGGGTGGCCAATTTTTGCTACATACTACATAAACACTCTTTGATGCAAGCTCTCTAGTCTGTTGGTCCACAGACAGATAGACCTTTAACAAGCAATGTGTGGGTTCAATCTGTCCATCAGCAGAGTTCTCACTCACCACCCTGAGAAGAGCTGGTGTCACAGCCAAAGCAACATCACAGGTGTCCTCCTTCACTACCTCTCAACTGCAAAGTATCCTGACCTGCCCTTGCCTTCTCTCAAACACTGTTGAAAACCTAAGTTTAAGTAAGCAGCACAGTAGTGCTTTATAAATTAATTAATCTGTGTGGTTTCTCAGTTGGGTCCAACCAAGCCATCAGTTCTTTCAAAGGTTTGGGTTTCTTTCCAGCACTCTAATTTTCCAAGAATTGTGATATGTGATACCTGTGTCCCTCCCTTGCATGCATTTATTTTTGATCAAACTGTGCTCACTAACAACATCCCTGGAAGATGTTCCAGTGTATTTTTTTTTAATACTGAATTCGTCAATGAATGGGACCCTGGACCACATGTAGCTATATTTGTCCCCTCATCTCTCCAACAGAGATTGCATTGACCAATTCAAGTGGTTGGTTAGTAGAAATCAGGACTTGTACGTAAAAGTAGGTACAACAGCTAAATAATCCCAGTGCATCTTAAGTTTTCAGTCCATCTCTTCAAAGTTCCAGTCAGTCATTGCACCAGTGTGTGATAATTTTTTAAGAAAGGAATAGATAATATTAGAGGCAAACCCCTGCCACCTCTGGCTGGTTCTGGCTGGAGTATAGTTAATTTTCTTCATATGAGCTAGTGTTTGGTTTTGTGCTGGAAACAGTGCAAAAGAAGTTGAGAGGGGACACAGCTGGGACAGGTGACCCAGCAGACCAAAGGGATGCTCTATACCCTAAGGCATCGTGCTGAGTACATAAACTAGGGGGAAAATTGCTCAAGCACTGTTTGGGCATCAGCTGCTTGATGGTGAGTGATTGTTTTTAATGGCCTCACTTGTCTTTCAAGGGGTTTATGTATCTTTTTTTTGTTGTTGTTATTTTATATTTTTATAAATATTGTTATTATATATAACTATAACTATTGTTATTTTTTATTTTATTTCAATTATTAAATTCTTCTTATCTCACCCCACAAGTCTTCTCAGTTTTACCTTTTCAATCCTATTCCCAACATCACACTGGAGGGAGTGAGCAAGCAGCTGTGTGCTGCTTAGTTGCCTGCTGGAGTTAAACCATGACAACCAGAAAAAAAGAAAAAAGAAAAGGAAAAAAAAGTGAGGGAGGGGAACAAATATGTATCTGACTTAGACTCATTACTTACAAAAATTGCTTTGATACTGCAAACATTTTTTTATTTAGTCAGAGAAAAAACAGTATTTTCATCAGATTGCTGATCATTGCTTTAATGCTTTTGTGCTTAACCTAGGATTTTCTTTTCCAAACTGCTTTACTGGCAAAATAAATGCCAGTAGGAAATGATAGGAGTTTAAAGAAATGTTTCTTCATAGGGCACATTGCTGGTTGTTGTAGTTATTCTCATATGGCAGGGCACCAAATCTTAAGAGAGAAGAGTTTTAATTAAGCAGGAGAGTGCACTTATTGCCTGCTAGAGACAAACCTGACAGAAAGGTTCTTCATTTAATTTGGGGCCATCTTTCCAGTGCCGAGGGATCCTTTTAAGCCTGTGCAGTAATTGAAAGATGCTCAGGTGCAATGCTGAGAGAAAATGTCATGAAAAAGATTTTCAGGGACAAGTCAGCCCTCGTCCTGATCAGTAATTCAGACAGAGCTTTTCATACAAAAAGAAAATATAATTATTGTGCTGCTGAGCGGAGTGATGTGCTGGTGTAAAATTTGGCATCAGATTCAGTAACAGAGTACACAAACCTCAGCCAAACTCTGGTAGGCACTGTACAGCTCACGTTTTTTACCTCTGCAGATTGCTTCTCTGAGCATACCAATTTCAATCCATTGCTGTATTTTTTTAAAATTCAAATCACACATTATAGCTTTGATATGGGTGTTTTAATGCACAACAGAGAGCAGAAATTTGCGTGAATGCCTTTTGTTGTGTTAATGCAGAATAGCCAGCTGCCCTCTTTGCCTGCAGTGACAGGGAAGTTGTAGCAATAGGAGGAACAGCATTTCTCTGCATTATGTATGTTCACATAGGGGCAGTAGCAGCCCTTAAGCAGTGTCTACTGCCTAGCAAGCAGTTACTCACTTTTAAAACACTGTTATGACAGAGAGACAGGCCAAAAGGCTAATTGCTCAGTGGCTAGTGCAATTTTGCACATGAGTGTTATGCAAACATCCCCAAACCAGTAATGTTATCTCAACAAGAGTGTAATAGGAATAGTTTCAGCTGTTGCAATGAAGAATAGAATAGTTATAGCACTGCTGCATCAACTCTTGCTTTTTAACTGTGGTATAATTGTGATGTTAAATAACAAATATATTTTAAGTGATATCACAGATGTTATCATGAGGAAAAATATACCTAACCAAGTAGCCTTATTGTGATGAGATAAAACAGATTATTTCTTCTTACAAAAAAGAAATATAAATATGGAAGGCTGTCCTGATGAATTATTCCATTTGAGGGCTCACTGTGTTCTACAATAAAACATTGCTGTAAACTGCCAGTCTTCAAATTTTGCACACACTTTGTTTGAAACATAAAAGCAAATGTAGAATAAGCTTTAAGCTACAATTTGCAATAAAGTCAATTTCTTCTAACTAAGCACTGGGCTCCTGAAACTGGTTCCAAGATGAAGGACATTTCTCTCAATTCCTTTTAAATTTTATTTGTGCTAAATTGGAAAGGAGAAAAGCAGGACCAATTTGTTTCACAGCATAAACTTTATGTATGCTGGAATTTAACAGTTTGAAGACAGAAACTGAGTGCAACTTCAGGAATGTAATCTGATGTCCTCTGTCTGTTGAGCCAATGACAGAAAGAGCAGAACTATTGGAAATTAATCAGCTCTGAAAAAAAAATAAAACACTGAGTAGTTGTTTTGTGATGTGTTCATAAAATCCTCCCTGAGTTTTCACTGTGAAATGTATGTCCACATCCATCTTGTTTCTCTGGTTAGCAGAAACTACCATTATCACATAGCACAGAAGTTAAAGCAGGGCCTCCTCATATGATAAATAAAACAAAATGGGTATTGAGCAACAGTGTTCCCCAGCAATTATATTAGCACACAAAAGCCTTTGTGTTGCCTGATCATCTCTCCTTTGAAAAGTCAAAATCATAAATTCTGATTTAATAATAGAATCATTTAGAATGGAAAACATCTTTTTCCATTTTATTTTAATGTCATGGAGTATAGTCATTAACCCAACACTGCCAAATACAGCACTTAACCATGTCCCTAGATGAAACATCTACATGTCTTTTAAATACCTCCAGGGATGGTGACTCAATCTTTTCCTAATAGCTAACCTAGCCCACTCACACACCAACACAGCTTCAGGCCATTCCCTCAGGTCCTGTCACTGTCACCAGGGAGCAGAGATCAGTGCCTGCCCCTCCTCTTCCCCTCACAGGGAAGTTGTAACTGCAGGGATGTTTCCCCTCCATCTCCTCCAGGCTGAACAGACCAAGTGCTCTCAGCTGCTCCTCATCCAGCTTCCCCTCAAGGCCCTTCACCATCTTTGTGGCCAGAGAGTCTCTGATGGTTTAATGTCTTTCTTACATTGTGGTGCCCAAAACTGTCCCAGCTCTGGAGGTGAGGCCACCCCAGCTCAGAGCAGAGCAGGGCAATCCCCTCCCTTGCCCGGCTGGCCATGCTGGGCCTGATGTCCCGAGGACAGGGTTGGCCCTCCTGGCTTCCCAGGGCACTGCTGACTCATTTTCACTAACCAAGATCTATTGCAGGTGCAAAATCTGACACTTATCTGTGTTAAACTTCATCTGGCTGGTGATTGCTGTGATTTGTGGAGGTGTCTGTGGGGCCTCCTGCCCTGGAGGGAGTCAGTAGCTCCTCCCAGTTTTGTGTGGTCAGTGAACTTGCTCAGTATCTCTTCCTGTATCCAAGTTGTTTATGAAGATGTTGAAGAGCACAAGACCAAGGATGGAGCCCTGTGGAACAGCCCCACTAGTGATAGGTCACCAATCTGATGTCACATTTTGTCCAGCATTATACTGTGAGAGGCACAGTTGAAAGCTTTACTGAAATCAAAACAGATAACATCAACTGGCTTCCCTTGGTCAACTCAGAGTTAACCATAACTACTTCTCTTCTATCTAAATTCCAGTGCAGCATGAAAAATAGGAAGCTTGAGTGGAAAAACAGATTTCACAGAACAATTTTTGACATGTCTACCATGCAAAAGTTTTTCTTTGGTAAATGGCTCCACATTAAGAAGACAGATCTATCATGACTAAGTAATATTTCAGTAATAGGAGTAGAGTAAGCATTAAGTAGATTTAATGGAATTAAATTAATCAATGAAAATTTTGGTTTGTTTGCAAAATAAAACTCCTTCTGGGAGAGTAACTTATAGATGCCATTGCATAGTACTAATTTAATTTTCTTTTCTCTCCAAATTACATGTAATAGACACATGTCTTGAGGAAAAAACCAAAGTGGTTAAATCACTAGCAAATCTATCCCACTAAAATATGTTGGAAAACATGTTTGACTGTTGGAAAACTGTCTGGGCATTCTAGATTTTCTCATCATACTGTATATAATGGAATGAAAGAGGCCTGAAATTTCACTGAAGTTATCAATAAACTTGATGGCTTTACTGTGACAAATGTAATGGTATTTAAAAAGATGCTGCCAGTGAACACTGAGCTTTACAATCAAACCCCTATAACACTATCCTTTGTGTTGATCTAATAATTACTATTTTTCTCACAAAAGATTTTGAAAAGCCTTCAATTAAATTGGGTAAAAGAAGATAAAATGTTAAAAATAAGAAAAGGTTTATATATATGAAAATAAAAGGATCCTGAGAAAAAGTATTAGTTGAAATTATCCAGCTTACACGGACAGCATAATTATGTATTTCAATGTGGTATCTCATTTATATGCTGCTGTATGTTCTCCTGATGTCAAAACAGAAAAAGAATATGCTCTCAAATATTCATACAACTGCCTTCCAGTAGGGCAAATGCAATTACACATGTATTTGCAACCCCTGGCTATAAGGAATAGCAGTAGTGATTTGATTTTGAATTCCCCCAACCTTGCCTAAGAAGCATAAAGATCTCCTTTTACAGTGATGTAAACTGTTGGCTAAAATTCAGCCCAAAGAAAATCTCAGAATGGTGTTCTAAGAAAGAAGTGGGCATTCTGTCCACTGGAAACAGGAGACAATATATTAAAACAAAATCTCACAATGAAAGAGGAAATTGAAGTGAATAGAAAGTTTAATGTCCTTGGGTAAAATGTAACATGCTCTATAACTGCAAACAAAATGTCCATGCTGTATTCTACCTGTTCTGATAAATCTCAGAACTCGGCTTTTGTTTTTGCAGTGAAAGAGCATTAAAGCAGGAAGGTCCTGGGAGAATTCTGAAAATATTTTTTTTTCTTTTATTATTTTTGAAGTAATAAATTTTCATTTATTTAGTGACACACAAATGAAATATAGATTCAATTTAGAATTTCTGGGTTTTTTTGTTTTGTTTTTTTTTTTTAATGGGCAGAGAAATATTTTTTGCCTGCTATAAAGAACATGTAATACGACTGTGGGTATATTGCAAGCCTACACTTTCTCTAGGGCATTAAAAAAAGCCGAAGATTTCTTAAGAAAAGAGGATAGAGATGAAGAGAGAGTCTTGTGGTGAAATATCTAGGCTCATTTTTTAACAAGACATGGTGTTGGTGAGCAAAAATATAAAGACATTGATAGTCCATGGATATCAACTAAGGACAAGAAGTTTGAGGAGCCAACCTCCAGGAAAAATTAGCAGGCACTTCAATGAAAGAGCACTGCTTTTCCATGGGTCAGCTGAGACACCACAGAACATTCTACGGCCAATAAAGGAGGACTAGATTACAGAACCTCGGGTCCAAATTGCTAAGGAGCTGTACCACACATTTTAGCAGTAACAAAAAACCCTGGATATTTTAGAGAGACACAGCTTCCAACAAATGGCTCGTTAGGGCAGGGCTTTTTGTCCTCTCTGCTCCAGAATGTCAAGCTGAGGAATTAATTAGCAGAAAGCCTTTAAGTTGGACTACTGTTTCTCCAGGAGTAGCAGTGGGAAAAGTTAGGTCCCTAATGTATCACAGTCTTTGTTGTGAAGGCTTCAGATGGAGACCTTAACTCTTATGAAGTGTGAGGATTTATTCTAGTTAATTTGAAGAAAAGGTCAAGTTCATATTAATAACCAAATTGAACTGGTGCCTCAGCATAAAGGTCACTGGAAAAGATTATGATTATACACAATTTTAATGTAGGAACTACCAGCTTCATCACAGCTTTGCAGCTCTTCAGCAGTGTTTCTTCAAGAGCTGAATTTTACAGAGCTGGAAGAGACTGAGAAGAGTTTTGCAAATTGAAAAATTCTCTATCAGAATAACTGAGGAACATCTCTTCTGGGAAATCATATCAGAAGATTGCTTTATATAGTCAGGTCACCACCACAATATTTATTCTACTACACTCATAAAAGCCCTTTTCTTTAGAACATGCAATATGCCATATCCTCTGCAGCTATTCTCACAGGTCAGCAGATTCAGTAACCTGCAGCATTCTAATTTGTCTAAATTTTAACTAGATAGATATAAATTTTCTTGCTTTGGAAAACTGAGGGAAAAGGAAAGAGAGTTTCTATCATTGTATGAAAAAGCAATTTCCTTTGCCAGTAATCTTTTGAAATCCCATTCCTATTATTTGTGATGCTTGTGTTTGAATAAGGTCTTTATCTTTCCCCTTACAGCTCTTATATAGATGGAATTGTTTATTTTCCTATTAAATTGCCTATTTCTACTAAGAGTATCTATAATTCAGCCTGATTTCTTTTGCATTGTTAGTTTTGGTAAAACTCAGGAAAGCAGATGCTCCTTCAAGTGTAGAAAAGCAGAACAAAATTTTTTTTAAAAACTAACTGGTACTTTTGAAAAAAGTGAAATGTTTGCCAACCTTCAATAATAAGTAAAAGGACCCCAGAGAGACCAGGCAGAAAAGGATCCCCACAGTAGGTCCACAGGCTTCTCCTGGCTTGGGCTGAACACAATGTCAAGGACATGCAAAGTCAACTTTATGAACAGAAAGTCTCCTAGACTTCAGAGGGGAAAGAAGGACCAGGATAACCAGGTGCACCTGCTAGTTGTCCCTCTCTCTGTGCCTGCCTTCAGAGGCAGTGCACCATGAGTGGGGCTTTTTCCCATCCACGCCTTCTACATTTCTTCTACCCAACACCTCACCGAAGGCATCGAACAAGCAGATTCAATGGCAAGAAATTCTGCGGTCTGAGGTTTGTGCCAGGCACTTTTCCAGGACAGCTGCTCCTGATGAGGTACATACCCACTTTGCCTTCAATGATGCCCTAAAAACCGCTTGGTCCTTTCTTTTCTGTAGGTTATGAGGAAGAGACTCTCATCTCTCCTAGCCTTCACCTCCATGCCCTAGAAAAATAGAGGATAGGAAGACAAAGAGCTTTATTGCTTATTCTCTTTTAAGGGAACATGAAAATCCTGTGTAGAGGAGTGAACTGTGAACAAAGAACAGGGAGAATTAAGCTGGGAGAACTAAATTGTTTGATGCTAATTTTAATACAGCCATAAGGACATAGAGGGGAGAGTATAGAAAGACAGAGAAGGAAAAAATGGAAGAGACAAGGAATAAAGAGAACGGGACCATATATAAGTCAGATATTTGAAACAAAACAAAACAAAAAACCACGCCAAAAAAAAGCAAACATTAAAAAAGTAGAGGAATCAATATAAGGAAAAAGGAAATGAACACACAGAGAAAAGATCTCAACACATTGAAAATACAGAATAAAGTATGTCCTTTGAATATACTATGGAAAGAAAGAAAAGCTGGGCAGGAAAACCAAAACACTACCACAGGTGCATACCACATACCTTAAAAGTAAGTGTTGAAATGTTCCGCATCTGTCATGCCACATGGATGATGGGTTAAGCACTCCACGAACTTTCAAGTATTTGACTGCCCTTTGGCTCACTCACTGTGTAATTTTACTTGGAAGATACTAAATTTTTTGACACTTACAGAGAAAAGCCAACCCTTCTCTGACAGAAAATCTGATATTACACTCAAACCTATCTGCTCTTTGGCTGTTCTCTCCAAAATGTAACTTATAATAATTTATTGCCTTTTTCGCATTAAATTTTGATAGATATGTTTGCAAATACCCACTGATGGAGGTCAGCTGTAATGTTAGAAACAAGGGTTCAGGAGAGTGTTCACATCAATAAAAGCAGACATTTTAGAGAAAACTTAAAACAAGAGCTGAAAATAAGTATAAGAAACAGTTGAACTGCAACTAAATCCCAAATTCAGAGGAAAATAGTCCCATTATTCCTCCATAAAAGTTCCTTGTTTTGAAGACAATAAGTTTTGAAGGAGTAAGGGTTTAGGCTCAGTGATAAAACAGATAATCTTCAATTGCAGTGAATCTAGGTAATGAGCATGAGGGTGAGGCCCAAGATACCATTACTCTATAATTCTCTTCCTGAGTGACAGAAAGACTGATTCACTGGCTTAAAGCTGTCAAGAAGAAAGTGATGGATCTAGGCTTATGTCCAATACCTCCTTAATAGCCCAAGAAGAGTACTAAAGCTACATTTTGTGTCATTGAGGAATTTCCTGTCTTTGTGGGAAGCTGTTGCCCTGAGAGGAAGACCTACTTCATGCAATGGCAGAAAAAAAAAGGGGCAAAAGCCAGGGGAATATTTGTCTCTGACTTTGGAAGTACAGGGCATATGAAAAAAAGTTCAACCACGTCTTCTTACAATGCTTCACATGTGGAAAGAGTAAGTAATTATTGAAAATGTGCTATTAACATGGACCATAAGCCAGCAGCTTAAGGGCTGTTTGATTGTGTATGAGCTCCTTCATCCCAAAACAGATGGGGTCACAGTGTGTTTTAGGTTGTTCTCTGAAGTCCATTTTCAAATTGTATTTTTCTCATTTCCTAACAAAGCCTATTCCCTGGGCTAGTCCAGTACTACATCGCTCTGGACATCAGAACTAGATCTAAGATGGGTGGCACATATGTAGGACTGAGTTTGCACTCCTGGAAACTTTGTTGCTTACGCATTTTGTGACACTAAAATTTCCTGAGCACCAGAAAGTTCTGCTGCCAAGCATTCACAGAAGTATTCCAGTAATAAGGGGACAGCTGAGATTGCTTAGGCCCAGAGCATAGAGAGCACTTACTTCTGCTTCTTTGATTTAGCAGGTAGTTCCAGGGGATGCCTAAAAACCTGGAATCCCTACAAAATCCAAATCCATCAAATATGCCTTTTTCCTATTTCCCAGCTGAGTGCTCTAACCACTACTTAAATTCTCTGTTCAGTTGCTCATGCCTGGGAGGAAAGGCTGCGGGCACCAATAATTAGGAGAGGGATCTGGACTGCTGGAAATGCAGTCTGATGTTCTTACCTGAGGAATCAAATTTAAGATACATACACAGGATTTGCACTTTCTGCCAGGTACTGTGTTTATTATGCATTCTTGCAACATCTAAAAATACAGCAAGGCAGTGCCTGACTTGTGACTGTGTGTTCTATTTTCTCTTCTGGCTTCATGGCCCTTACATTGTTCAACACATTGAGCTGTTCCTCTGGGCCAATAATGACGTGGGAAAATGTGAAACTATGAAGATAATGCATTAGGCCCCTAATTGCTGAGAAAGTAAGAAAGGCAAAGAATTGATGGGCATAGTAAAGGAAGGCTGAAATCTAATTAGTTCCTCTTCCAAGACAGCAACCTATTTCTTTACAACCAGATCACGTTCTAGGAGTTATGTTCAACAGTTGTGCTAATCTGCTCTCTGGAGAGGATCCCAATGGTAGCTCCTCTACAGAAGCTCAGTGCCTCACACAACTAACTGCTAATCCTCCTCTAGTGTTTGGTACTCAACACAGAACTAATATCAGAAGAATTCACTGGTATTATTGACCAATTTTGCTTATAATCTGTCATAAAGGTATAATACAAAGCTCTTGAAGTCCAAATATTAATTACTGCACCAAAAAAAAAAGAAAAAAACAAACCAAAAAACACAAAAACCTGCCTTCCTTACTCCCATAAACAGCAATGACTTTCTTTTCATAAAAGCAATTATTTGCTTTTTAATGATTAATTTCAATTTCTTACTTTTAAATGATTAATTATGTATTTTTGAACTCTGAAAAGACATCTATTAAGTTCATCTTATGGAGGAAGATTCATTTTTGGTTCTCTTCTTAGCCAATGGAAACTTCAGAGTAAGAAAAGCAATATTATCTAGGAATTTCTGTATTTCTTCAAACATACATAATTACCATCAATTTTATCATTCTGTGTTTGGTTTTTTTTACAGAGAAGGATAAATTTTGTCAGACTTGCAAACCAATTTGAAGACTCAGCAGCTCTGCTTACCAGGACAGGGCATTTGCTTGTCAGGAGCTGGAGTCACAAAAATGCATTTGTTTAACAGGCAGAAGTTAAACTCTCATGAAACACATGTACTGTTACTCACTTTCTGCTCATGGTTTTGACCCCTTGAGAGTAGATAGTCCTGCAAAAGAATGACTTCAGACCAATGAAGGCTCAGACAGAGAAAAAAATGTTGATTTCTTCTGTTATTCAAAAGAGTGAGTGAAATGCCAGCACATTTTCACAAGGTTGGCCAAACTAGGCTTTAATCCCATGCTTTCCTTTTAAGAATATTGACTACATTAGAGTCCCCTTGAAGTTTCACCAGACCTCTAATAAAATCCCTGTGTATTATTGTGAAAGAAAGAAGACTGCACACACAGAGGGGTGTAAATTCCCGGGTATCACCTTGAGTCTGAGATAATTCTATATATTTTGTACAAAGTAAAACAGGATTGGAGATAAAGGAAGACCACTTTTTTCACAACCTGAACTTCATCAGGGGTGACTGTTGGTGTCATTGTACCATGACAAAGTCAAAAACTTCAATTAATGAGCCTGATGACAGTGGTTCAAGAAAGCCAGGCTGTGCTTGTTCCCTTCAGTGACCTCACCAGAATCACTCCAGTGGCCCTAGGTGTTACTCTGCTCAAACTTTATACAACCCCAAAGACCTTCATCTCATTAAGGAGGCAGTTATGCCTATATGAATTTAGACAACTTTACTGTTTTTATCAGTGTTCAAAACTGAGTTGTAATATAGCATTCAACAGAGAAAACAGTTTCATGTGGAGTCATACATAGAGGGTCACAACCAAATAACTCAGAATACTTTTATCCACTGCTGATGTAAATAGTTGTTAATTAGCAAGGCAAATAAAAAGTATTATATCTGACTTAGCAAAGAGATATTTTCTTCTCAAGCAAGAGGAAAACTATTTTTTCCACTTCAAAAGGAACTCCAGATTATAACCAAGTAAACAAGAAGTAAAGTTGGCTCCTGGAAAAAGATTATATCTGTCCAGAACAAGATCAAGAACTTCAAGGGGAACATTAGCTAACAAGCTCAGCTAGTACAGAGTCCTCACTTATGAATGCAATTTGAAACAAGAGGCAAGTGAAAGAAAAAAGGAGCTTCTGACAGCCATCTCAGAGAGAGCCTACAACAAGTTAGCTGAACAAGGAAAAGAGAAAGGGGCACCTTTCTAATTAATCTTATTATAAGTAGATCAACATAGGTTTTTCTTCTTTTCTTTATCCATGCCATTTTAAACATAAGTGACTGTTGTGTACTTCAAGTGGTGTCAAATGTAAAAAAAAATATTGACCTTGACTGGAGCAAGGAGTGATTTTGAGGTAGGTGTAAAACAGCAAAGCACTTTGCCACTAGGAGTACTGCTGGCAATGCAAATCTTTTAAGTTTGGTTCCAGCACTCCCTTTCAAGTATCCCAACTTCCCATAATCTGTCCTGTACAGTACTCAAAGGGTAGCAGAGGAGCGACATGAAAGCTGGCTAAGCTGAATGGAGACCTAAATGGTTGGAGAAGGTAAACTATTTTCCATTCCCTGAAATGGCTCAATATATGTAAGAGGCAGCATACTTGAAACCCAGGGACAGTAATCTTCTTAAAGACATGAGCAAGGCCAAGACAAAGTCACAAGCGTTTCATACAATGACCCAAGCTGTTGCCTTTGTTTCCGGCACAGTCTGAGCCCAGGCCAGACCTCCAGATGATATCTGGGCACTGTCCCAGATGAGCCTTAGTCCAGAATGGTGCCTGACATGTTTAGGGGTATCAGTGTAGCTGGATCCAGCAGGTCTAAACTCCTACTGCATGTCAGATGGATGAACCTTTTATTCTAGAGGAGAGCTGTTCTGTCACCTTGAGAATTTAGAAACAGTAATTTCTGAATAGAAAAAATGACCCCTGTCCTACAATGCATGACATATCAATCATTTTCTATTCTTCTTCCAGCTTTAACTGTTGTATTCCTGAAAACACACTCTGACCATGTAAATCTAGTAGAATATTTTAAAACTACTTATAGCATCATAATTTTAACAAAGAGTTCAGACTCATTTTAGGGTTTCCCTCAGTAGGGATAAAAAAATACTACTTAAGCTTAAATTGCTTTCATGAACCCCAGACCTGAATTATTATGGTCAACTAGCAATCATCTGCCTATATTGTTTTTAAACCACAGTCCACATGGGACCCATTATCTCTGCACACAGGAATAAGAAAACCCTCCCTTGAACTTTCACAACATACAGTTTTGCTTCAGATAAACCAGAACTGATTCCTCTTTTTTGTGTATTTGTTTAAGTATGTTTTCTGTGATATCACCATACAGTGCCAAATTGGTAGCATCAGGTGACCTGCTGAGCTAATATTGGTTTGTATCAACACAATTGTTCTTTGGATCAAACAGAATTTAGCTCTCTCTGTTTAAGACAGATGTGTTATTTTGGGTTGATCACTGTAATTTAATTTTATGGGTAATGGAGGACGAGGTTATTATGGACTATCACAGCTCTTTCATAGCCACTACCGCACAAACACTTGTCCCCTTTCATTGAAATAGTGTATTACTGACTCCAAAGACAGGCTTATTGTAAATTTGCTGCTATTGGCAGCAACAGCACTTTGTATTTGATGCACATGGACGATGTTCACAATAGTTTCCAAGCTGTGGTAGAGAAGCCTCTCTATTACTTGCTGTCAATGAAATCTATATTTACCACTTCCCTGTAATACTCTCATCATCACGTGTCACCTTCAAGTAGTCAAAATGGGCATCAGCTGCAGCCCACAGAGACTTAAGGTACAATCTTGCTTCTGCAGCTTTCAGGAAACTTCTTGCTCTCCCTATTATAATATCACTTCCCTTTTTAAAAAATTTGATGTCAGCTCTTAGTTCAGCAGATAAGAACTGATCTGCGTATTTCTTCAAGAGATGTGAACATTAATTTTGACTTTGTAAAGGAGAAGATATGCTGGGCAAGTAGCAGAGAAGCTTCATCTACTATCTCAGAAATATATCAGGAACTTTCTCGTGTGGTTGAAATTGAACTTCCCCAGCTGCTCCTAATATTGCCTAAACCAAGGACAATACTGAGGAGAAAACAGAGCTGAAAATTATAGGAAGCCAGGATGGGAAGGTCAGCCAAAACAGAAGTGCCACTATGCCAGCTCATTTTTCATACCCAAGTGAAAAAGACTGGCTTTACCAGGAGTTAGTAGTGGCTCTCATTTATTTTCTTTTGTACATTGGAGTAGGCTGATGGTGGACTGATGCTGGCTGGATGCTAAGCACCCACCAAAACTTCTCTATCACTCTCTTTCACAGCTGGAGAGGGGAGAGAAAATATAAAAAACAGTTCATGAGTTGAGATAAGGATCAAAAGAGACCACCCACCCAATACTATCATTGGCAAAATAGACTAGAGTTAGAGCTATTAACTTAATTTATTATTAAGAAAGTCAGAGCAGGATAATGATAAGTTAAAAAAATACCTTCAAATCTTCTTCCCCTCACCCCTCTCTCCTTTCCAGCTCTATTTCCTCCCCCAGTGGTGCAGAGAGACAGGGAATGGGGGTTATGGTTGGTTCATCACAGGTTGTTTCTCCTTCTCCCACTGTTCAGGGAGAGGAATCTTTCCCCTGCTCCACCATGGGATCCCTCCCATGGGAAACAGTTGTTCACAACTTCTCCAGCATAAGTCCACCTCACAGGCACCAGTTTTCTGCAAACTACTGCAATGTAGTTCACTCTTCCATGGGCTGTGATCCTTTGAGGTCAGGCTGTCCCTGTGAGTGCCCCCTTCTCCACAGAGCTCCCATGGGGTCACAGCCCCCTCTCAGGTATCCTCCTGCTCCAGTGTGGGTTCCTCCAGGGGCTGCAGGTGATCTCTGCATCCCCATGGCCCTCCACGGGCTGCAGGGGCACAGCTGCCTCACCATGGGCNCACCCACCAAAACTTCTCTATCACTCTCTTTCACAGCTGGAGAGGGGAGAGAAAATATAAAAAACAGTTCATGAGTTGAGATAAGGATCAATAGAGACCACCCACCCAATACTATCATTGGCAAAATAGACTAGAGTTAGAGCTATTAACTTAATTTATTATTAAGAAAGTCAGAGCAGGATAATGATAAGTTAAAAAAATACCTTCAAAACTTCTTCCCCTCACCCCTCTCTCCTTTCCAGCTCTATTTCCTCCCCCAGTGGTGCAGGGAGACAG
>VWZN01006627.1:141583-159339 GCA_013396955.1 Regulus satrapa | reverse complement strand
CCTCTTCTCCCCCCCCCCCCTTTAGTTTTTTCAACCAAACTGTGTGTGAGTTTATTATAACAGTAAAATTCTTTGAAACGTGAACTTACTGACCAAGGTGCAGAAAAGAAAGCTAAGATGACTTTAAAGAACCTTTGCAGCCTTTGGACTGCAGTCTGATTTATTGTTTTTTTTTTGTGTGTGTGTTTTCTCTCATGAAGCTTCCCAAGGAATCAAAAGAGTGACAAAATTTCTTCCATGTTAAGTTCCAGTACTGAAACATTTTTTCTACAGTTCTGGCATTGGCAAATGTTATTATCCCAATGTGTATTTAGGGCACGTCAGAAGGCAGCTGTTGAGCCCTTTTCTTTAATGTTTGACTGCGGCTATGCAGAGACTGCCTGTTCTGTCCCTTAGTGCAGGTCACCACCTGGGCACAGCCTCATTCCCCAGTAGTGTCTGTGCCAGCAGCTCTTCTAAATCCTTTGACTTGGAGTTAGGGTTTGCTTGTAGTCAGCTATTTGAACAAAAAATTCCCATCTTCTTGATAAAAACATGAGTGTTAATAACAGCTGGTAGTTTGCCTGATAGGAATTTTTTAGTGCTTGCATGATTTTCTGAATGCCTTGAAAGACAGCTTTCTAAATTTTTAGTGGAAATTTTGATATAAGAATAAGCACGCTTACTTCATCAGGTCTTAGAAAAGCCAAACCTGAACACCCAAAACCTTATTCAGAAATTCATAGCTTGTCTACATTCTTTCTTCCTGTAAAGGGACTGAATAAATATTCATTTTATTAGGTATCTGCTGAAACTTGCAATAATTTATTTTATTAGCTATTAATTAGCTAATCTGCTGAAACTTGCTATAACAAGACAGAAAGCAAACTTCCCTTTTGGTGAGCAATCCTGTGATTGAACATTTATTACCAAACTATAGTTTGTGTAAATATGAAAAAACATCCCAGACTGCTAAAAGCGAACAGCATCCAAAGAATTCATGTTTGAAGTCACAGATAATCCTGTAATTGCTACTTCTTGGTAAAATTCTGAGCATGTGAGAGGGAGCTTTTATTTTAAAATGGCACATACACATCAGAGACACTCTCCTTGTCTTTCATACAGCTTGCTTTCAAATAAAAATACACCCACACAGAAAAGGAAAGAAGTTCTGTTGTGCTCGAAAGTCCATTCATTTCTGCTCAAAGTAAATGCTGTTTTTTGGCAGCCTACAGATGGAAATGTGTTTAACACTGCGAAGGTGAATTGGTGCTACAGCAAGGGCTGGAAGTGGATGTCAGCACAAGGGAATTATTGTCTGTTTTTTGTGACTGGTTCTTCGCTGAAGGGTTTTGGACTAGCCATTGCCAAGCTTAGAACAGTGTTTGTTTCCTTCACTTGCTGAACTTCATAAGAGCATCATGCAAGGAAAATTTGCCTTAGTGGGGAGCAAAACATATTGCAGGTTCCAGTATTAAAACTGGAATCCTGACTTCTGTCGCTGTTCAAGCCTAGCAATGTCGCAATAATGAGGACCTGACTCCAAGTAGAAGGAGACAAGAAAAAGGTGTCTTTACTGAGAAAAGTCCAAATATTTATACATGTCTAGCACAGGTCTCAAACCACACTTCACACCACTGGTGAAGACAGATAACAGCTTTCAGGGTAAACATCATGTACTCAACATACGCTATCTCTTTCACAATAACAGGTGCGGGATGTTTTTTGAGAACGCTCTCTGATTTTCCATAACAATGTCCTTGAGATTTTTATGGGAAATCAATGGCCTAACTTCATAATTTTTTACATTCATGCTTTAAGTGCAGCCACAGACTTCTAAATGCATGGAAGCTGCTAGCAGAGCTGTCTGGTCAGCTTTCCTGAGAGTAGCAACCTCACTATTTTGAGATAGAAGATGTCAAGGATCTGCTGTGATTAGCCAGGACTTGAACATCACCTGTACCAAAACTAGTGTCTTAGGAATTAAGAACCCAAATTTTTAATAAAATTCTGTCTACTGACACACAAAATAATAAAGGATAGCCTATATATATGATTTTTTTATCCTACTATAGTCCTATACTCCTGTATACTGCAAGGTATGCAACTGCATTGTCATCTCCACAAAATTTTACAAAACATTTACAAGTTTTCTGTTTATCATAATTTCCCTAGGACTTTTCTTTAAGACCTTGGCAGGAGTTGGTGGAAATTTGATGTACCAAGAATCATAATTGTGCTTACTTGTAACTTATATTAACTTATATGTGGTGGGCTAATCCAGGTGTCCACCAGAGCTACTCTATCACTTCCCTCCTCAGTTGGGCAGGGGTAGAAAATATAGCAAAGGGCTCCTGGGTTGAGATAAGGGCAAGAAGAGAGTACTCACCAATTACCATCACAGGCAAAAGGAACTCTATCTAGGGAAAATTAGTTTTATTTATTGCCAGTCAAGGGAAAAATTAGTTTAATTTATTGCCAAACAAGTCAGAGTAGGATAATGAGAATTAAACACTAAATCTTCTAAAAACACCTTCCCTACCCTTCCCTGCCTTTCACGTTCAGCTTCATGCCAATATTCTCTTCCTCCTGCCCACAGCAGTGTTGGGGGATGTGGAACAGGGACCGTGATCAGTTCACCACTCCTTCCTCCAGAGACAGAAGGCTCCTCATATTCCTCCCTGGCTCTGGTGTGGGATCCTTCCTATTGGACACCATTCTCCATGAATTTCTGCAAGGGGACTCCTTCCCACAAGCTGCAGTTCTTCATGAACTTCCCCACCGTGGTTCCCTTCCACAGGGTGCAGTCCGTCAGGAACAGCCTGGTCCAGTGTGGGTCTCCCACAAAGTCACAAGTCCTGCCAGCAAACCCACTCCCCTCTCCACAGGGCTGCAGATCCTGCCAGGAGCCTGCTGCAGCACGTACTTCCCACAGGGTCATCACACCCTCATTTGTGCACATCCATCTAGTTCTTCATGGGCTGCAGGTGGATCTCTGCTCTACTGTGAAACTCTCAGGGCAGCAGCAGGGGAATATTTTCCCTGCCACCTAGAGCACCTCCTCCCCCTTCTCCTTCACTGACCTTGGTGTCTGCAGGGCTGTTTCTCTCAGGTATTCTCACTCCTCTCTCCAGCGGCAATTGCTCTTGCGTGGCATCTTTTTCTCTTTCTTAAACATATTGTCCCAGAACTGCAACCACTTTTGCTCAGCCTTGGTCAGTGATGGGTCTGTCTTGGATCTGACTGGCAATGACTTTGTTAGACATGGGGGAAGTTCCAGTAGCTTCTCTCAGAATCCACCCTTAGAGCTCTGCTGCTACCAAAACCTAGCTCCAAAAATCTAAAGCAAAAAGTCTTTGATGTCTCTGGTAAACATCCTTTTCTGAAATCCTGACAAAGGTCCATTAGAACTGTGGTAGTGACCTCCCTTCTTGCAATCCATGTTGAATATAGATATTTTGTATACTGATATTTATTTCTTCAACTGCCTACCTTCTTCTGTCTTGAAACAGTAAGATTTTTTCAGCATGGATTACTTCTTGTTCAATGTGTGTCATCACATAACCAGGCTGATGTTCCTTCCTACTACTTAAAGTACAGGTAGCAGTAAATGACATGTTTTAATCCCAAAGATAGTACCCATTTAACTTTGAAAGGTGTCTGGTTTTGGTTGGGTTTTTTTTGTTTTGTTTTTTTTTTCCTTGTGTTGAACATGGATACCAGCACTTTGTGGCCTTGAAGGAGTTCTTCTCTTGTTTTCCAACAAGTGGTAAAAACAGCAGAGCTGGTATGGAGCACTGCGATAAAGGTGAAGTGCTTGGTCAGTTATCTCCCTGGCTGGCTAAAACATGTTTCCAGACTATTCCTTCCATTAATTGTTTCCAGACAAGTGGGAAAAATGTGTTCCCTATAGGCTGTGTGGAGATGCCCCTTCTGGTTCTCCTGCAGCACCACCAAGTGCTTTGAAACAAAGCTGCTCAGATGTGATGGAGACAATGGAGCTGAACTTCTCCTAGAAAATCACAGGCCACAGTGAGCTGCAAAGCCTTCAAGGACAGTAAGTAAATAAATAAACCCAGCTGATTGTCTATATCTGATCTGGGTATAAGGACAATGTGTTAGGGAGCTTAAAAGCAAGTAATATAACTTTCATAACTCATCCTGTTAAAATCAAGAGGAATTTTATCATGGGTTTATAATGGCAGTGGCGCTTAGCCAGAGCTGGCGGCTATAGTACAGGATCCAACTAAGCAGTGTATCAGAAAACCAGAATTTCTTAATGATGGTTTTCTTGTGGTTATAAACCTTCTTGCCAACAAGTGAAGCCCTTCCCAAACTGGAGTTTTTTGCACAACATTTCTGCACCTTTTTCTTCCCAAGCTTTTCAGGCTGTCATGTGTGCCATCGCAGTGCACTGCTAGATAGTAGCTGGGTAGACAGCAAAAACCTCTTTCAAGGTAAAGTGTATGCTTGCTAAAAACTGTGTATGACCCTGTGCTTCAAACACACAGTCCTGTTGTCATAGATATCATCATAAGGAAAATACAGGGATTTAGAAAGGGAACAGAGAGAGATATTTATTTTGCTGTAAAAAGTGACCTTGGAAATGTGCATATCAATTAAGCAGCATCTGCCAAGAAGTTTTTCTACAAATAGAAAACTAAAGAGCTTGCATAAAAGTACTTTTGTCTTTCTGAAAGAAATGGCTGGATGCCCACACAAATACTGTATCTTCAACAAAAATGTGTATTTTAAAGTATCTCTTATCAGATATACTGAGATTAAATTAGTCTTGAGAAAAAATGCTATTGAGAGCCAAGGGAAATTGGAAATGAGAAACTCCGTAATTGGAAATGCTGATTTAGTTCTTTTCACATGAGCCTGCTGAGAAAGAACAGAACTCTCGTGCCTCTTGAACGTTTTCATAACTCTCCCAATGTCCAGCTCTGAGAGGGAGAGGGCTTTGGGCATTCACTGCATGTCAAGTGTAAGAGAGAGACAAAGGGTCTGAAGGATCAGAGCTCATTCTTGATAAACTAAACCAGAACTGCCTCTTGACAGAATGAGCTTATGTGTACTGCACAATTAGGTGCATGTTGTTTTGCATGTTGTTTTTTTACACCTCTGTTGAGCTTTCTGATATAAATGAATTTCAGGAATTTCATTATTGAGAGTTAAAAAATGGGGGGGAATGGGACAGACAGTCTTGAGACTGGTGGGTGACCCTGGGAAATGGAAAAGGAAGGGAGAGACGTTAAAGTGAATCATGAAGTTTCAATTGGCTTATGTGATTTTTGGTCTATCCATTCTAAGCAAAGCAAATGATTACTAAAGGCTAAACTGTATTGTAAATTACACAACCAAAAAGCCTTAACTTTACATACATAGCTTCCTTCATAACCTATTTTTTTTCCCTTTTAGCAAATGCATCGCTCTTAATCTGTTTCTCAAGAAAGGAGAAGGAAATAGGCACTTTTTATTAAACCTCTGCTTGGGATAACATTGTCTCAATTCTGAGGGATACTAACTACTTATCCTTGAACATGTCATTGCTGAGCACAGGTTGATGACTTGTGACCACAGCACACAATGTGATAGATTAAACTCTGTCAATCACCCCAGTAACTAGGCCAACAAATTCCACCTTATTTTCACATACAGAACTTTTCTTAATTTATTTTTATGTGAAGGATCCATGAAAGCTGGTAGACATGTTGGATGGACTCTGTCGATTTTCTTAGTATTTGTTTTAGCCTCAATATCTTGAAAAAAAACCCCAACTCTATATCAATAGCTTCAGTCCATTCACATTTTTTAAAACTGAAATCTCCTTTACCAAGCAGAATTAATCATAAGCTGCCTTGTGCTTGGAGTTGATAACTCTTCCTGTAACACTCTCTTAATATGTGCCTGATCAGATTAAAGATTTGGCAAAAAATTAATGCCATGTCTAAATGGTTTTTTTTGAACTCTTCCAGAGATAGTGATTCTACCACTTCCCTTGGCAGTCAGTCCCAATGCCTGACAATCCTTTCAGTGAATACATTTTTCCTAATATTAAATCTAAACCCCTGCTGATTCAACTTCTGACAATTTCTTCTTATCCTATCACTTGTAACTTGGGAGAAGACACTGACCCTCACCTGGCTGCAGCCTCCTTTCAGGTGTTCATAGAGAAAAGTTAGTTTCCCCCTGAGCCTCCTTTTCTCCAGGCTAAACATCCTCAGCTCTTTCAGCCGCTCCTCATTGGACTTGCTCTCCAGACCCTTCCCCAGCTTTGTTGCCCTTCTCTGGACATGCTCCAGCACTTCAACATCTTTCTTGTAGAGCTGGGCCCAAAACTGAGCATAGGACTCAAAATACAGCACCAAGTCCAGAGGGAAAATCACTGTCCTGGCCCTGCTGGCCACACTGTTTCTGATGGTAGATGGCAGTTTGACTCTCTCCAAGTGTACACTGTTAGAGCTATATGTAATTCCCCTGATTCCCTGGGATTCAGGTTGCATTTGCAGACTCTGGTCTCTTCCCACAGCCTGAGGGAGTCTTTGTTGCTGCAAGGAGTTTTTGTTGGAGCTGGCAGCAATATGGTGCCATTATAAACCAATGATCAGCAAAGAAAACTTTTATTTGCCATATTTCCCAAGAGGAAAAACCACAGTTAAAGGCTAAAAATGTGTCGATACTTTATGATGCCAAATTCTGCATAGTTTTACAAAGAACTTACTACAAATGAAGAAATATTTCTTTGTTGTAAACCAAAAGGAGTGAAATGAGATGAAGTTTCCTTTGAAGATAACTGAGCCATGAAAGTTAGAGCATTTCCATGGCAATGGCTTGCACACACTGCAGGTACTGTTTTGCTGCAAAAATTGGTGCTACCTGGCTTTGTCTGTCAACTCCAGCAGCTTCCTGTTTTGCAAATTGCATGGTTGAAGCACTCAGTTTGTTTTCTACTTGCAAAATTTTTTAAGTGGAACTTTGGGTTTGCAAGCAAACAAAAAACCCCTTCTCTTTTCTGCTCCTTTTCTTCATGTTGGGCATTTTTCTGTCAAGGTGTCCTAGCTGTGTGATGAGAAAGGCAGTAAGCATACTGTGCATTCAATTGCATGCTAGTCAGGCATGAGAGAGCATGCAGGAAGAGCTTTAGCTGACTTTTGTGTGTAGTGCACAGTTAAATATGGATGTCACCTTCTCAAAAACAAAGAAAGCCAAGGCAAAATACTTCTGGCCATGAGTCCTAGACAAAATATGAGAGTTTGGCTGTGAAAACTAAGATGGACTTCTGGAGATTTTAGATAGATGTCAGTGGCCTTTATGAGGAATGGAAAAAGATCATTGTGACCTTGACACTCATTCCTAACTCACCAGTCTTGTTTTGATTAGGGAATTAATTTAATTCAAATTAGCTGTGGAATGTTTGATGGAGTAAATTTGACTTGAGTTCCTAAATTCATTAGAAAGCTGGTAGCATGAGCTACTTTTTCAACCTCATGTTGTAATTTTCAGCAAATTTTGTTCAAGCAACTAATTTACTAACAAAACTAGAAAAATGCTTGATTCTGTAAATATAATACAATTTTTTACCTGCAGAACTGCAGCTTTTATTTCAAAATCCATGTTCGCACAAGCTCCTCTTCCTCACTCCTCATTTTAGAATGTGTGGAAGTGCTTGAATGTCCGGCATGGTAGAGTGTGTTTGCCAGAAAGCTTGGTAGCTAAATTCCTGGTCATTCTGTCTATTTCTCTTCAAAGAGAGGATGATTTCTCACCACAGAATGCTTGTAGTGTTTTAGAAAATGACCTATTTTATAGCATGAATATCTCCAGTCTAGCTCAACCGATGGGTGCAAGTCCTATTAAAAATATGATTATGCCAACACAGATTACCTGGTGAGCAGTGCATGCTTTCCAGTTTTCTAAGGTATTTTTCTGCTGGTATTGCTGTACCACGATCAATCTACAGGCATTTAGGTACATTTCCATTATGGTGCTACAGTCAAGAGTAACCACAGCTTAGTTCAGTGCCTGAATCTATCTCCCGTCTTCCTGTTTCCATTTTGAGATGTTTTAATATGTGAGATTGAAATAAAAATCTTCCCAGAATAGACTGCAAATAATTGGCTTCAGCTTCTCTCTTCTTTCCTTTCCCCACTCAACCCACCTGGGCCTATGTTTATTGAACTCCATACATTGTCAAGACAGTATTTGTAAATGGAATTTAACTGTAGGTGAGCAGTACAAATGTAATAATATTACACAACTCTTGTTTAATTTTGAAAGCTCCATCCTCTGCAACAGCGCTTATAATGGACGGTTCAAGTTGAATTATCCATTATTGCTCCCAAAGTTTACAATTAAACTATCGATCAAAGCTGGCAGAAAATTCTCAAGCAGTCTGGGTGTGTACCAGGCTTGTTTTAGATGCAGGCTGAGGGAGAGAAAGCCAGAAGCAGCCTTCAGCTAATCCTCTTAGTGCTAACTGTCCTGGATGCAGCAGTGATTATGTATCGTGCTTATACAGTTTTAATAGTGCAGGTCCTATGCAATTTGCGACCTCTATTTCTGCCTGGAAAGATTGGAGCTTAACAGGTTTGGATCCACAGGGAACCAGCTTCGGCTTTTAGGCTTCTTCAGACACTGCTGAATGCATCTTTTCTGGGGAATTCCACAATAAAATGACTGTTATTTATCATTACAAACCTCTTTATCATTTAGTCAATAAAAGGCCTCTCTCTCTCACTTTTTTTTTCCATGGTGTGCTCAGAGTCAGAAATCTGTATTAGTCTCCCCTGGCCTGAAGGCAAGAGATGTCAAATGCTAAATCATGATCTGCCCTGGCTTTCTGGCTAAATTGTGTATGAAGGCCTGAGGCAAAAAGGTGCACATGCTCATTATTTGAAACAGAATGATTTTTTCCCCTTTCTTTCCTTTTTTAAAAAAAACATATTGAGACATATATGGTAACACGCATACAGTAAGCTTCTGAAAAGTATCAAACCTGAAACAAACCAGCCAGAGCTAAATATCTCAAATATATATGCTTGCAGATTGGAAATAGGAAAGGGATTGTCAGGAAAAATCAGATGATCTTCCCCTTTTGAACTTTTTTTAACGGTGGGGAAAAAAGTGTTAGGAGTTGACAGCAAAGTGACAGATGTGGTAAATAATGCATCTGGGTGAATTTGCCCTTCTTTTTTTGGAGGGGGGAGGAGAAGTTTGAAATGAATCCTTGTTTGATATTGGTCAGGAAAGCTGTATGGAAACATATTTTAAAACCTGTGATTGTTTTGCAAACTGTTTTGTGTGGTTTTTTCATCTACTTATTTGTTTGCATTTTGTGATAGATCACCTTCCTTACAGAGCATTTTTATTACCCCAGGTTGACAAAGATACTTTTGTGAAGAGGTTTTAGGACAGTCATCCCTTGGGCAAATTTTTTTGTGTGAACATATTTGCATATATTTGCCAAAGTCCTTCAATTCTGTAAGTAGCTTTTGAGGGATGTACCATGCATACCAAATTATAGATGGAAAACTTATTTATGCTTGTCTTTGAAGCAAATTTAAATTTGTTATTTATTTATTTATTTAGACATTAGGGAAATGTTCAAGATTGTTGTTTTCCAGTATTTGCTCAGCAGAAGGTGACAAGGAGCTATAAAAGCATATTAAACTTCACTATTTCCACACTGTGGACTGGAGTTTCAAAAGCTGCAGTGAAACCTGGGTAGCTCCTCTGGAGAACCTAAACAATATATGTATTATTTTTTAGTGCTCAATATTTTCTGTGTTCAACAGCAAAACATTCTACATATTTATGCTGACCACCTGCTCTGTGTGAGCATGAAAGCAAACACAACTTGGAGAAGAAAAAAGGCTCATGTGTAACAGGGACATTATGTTCAGCCAGCAAAATTTTTGACATTGCAATTTCAATTTATATTCCAAAAGACGATTTATTCAAGCCCTTTTTTACTAGTTACAAATACTGGGAATGAGCTGAGGCTGCTTGATTTCTATTTCTGAAGGGTTTGGGGAAATTATATGATTGGATCAAAGTTTTCAGGGAAGATCCCTCAATGGGATGATGCGTCACTGGCTGACACCTCCACCTAAAAGGCAAACTCATTGAGCTCAACATCTTTTGAGCTATTCAATTCACAGTTCTTGGTGGAGGGCTTTAGTTTTAGATATATCTTACATACAAATTGGTTTGGTTTAAAATGTCACTGATTTATTAGAACTGTTCTAATATGCAATTTTTTAGTTATGACTGAAATGGTCTGCATTGTCAGTGTGATTTTTCCCAATTTAAAATAATGCATTTTGAGAGCCCTTATATCCTGATCTTTGTAGTCAGATAAAAAATGAGGCTGCTCTGTACACATCACTGGTTCTGTATTTCTTCCAGAGAAAATGATGTCCTCTTGAAATTACTTGAGCTCTTCCCCAGCTGTCACATATATGAGAGTGAAATTAAGAAGAGGACTATGGTTTTCAGAACCTAACATGGTCTCTGCTGGTTTGTAAAGTTCAATTAAAACCATCTTTGTGAATTTAACATGCAGAAATCATGCCTGGCATTGATCAGAACATAATTGAGTGAAATAAGTTGATGTTTTCATGTTTGTCATATTAAAATAAAACGAAAAACAATGGACCAATATAAACCAGACATTCCACACATTAACTTTTCAGCAATTTCACTTTTTCCTTCAGGTTATGGTAGAGCTTACTAGAAAAGAAAAGTCTGTATTCAGCGCAACACTTCAGAAACGTTAAGGGGACTCATACAAGTTTAACAGAATCTGTTTGCTTCTACTGTTAAAGCATTTCTTCCTTCTGTATGTATTCTTCCATATTTTGCAAAGCTTGACTTCTCTGCTGCTTTTTTCTTTCCAAGGTATCACATGCACTTTTCTACATGCATTCTAAGTTGTTCAGCAGAGTTCTTTTGAGACATAATGGAAATGCAGAATTTAAGAACGATATTTGTCTCCTAAATTTTGTTGCATAATTCTCATGGGTGTTCACTTCACTTGATTTTTTGCTTCAATTTTTTCTTTTTTCTTTTTTCTTTTTCCCTGTTATTTTTCTTTAAAACTGATTCCTGTGGGACCATATATTAGTGCAATATGTCCTCATTATTTTTTCTCTGTAGTTATCAGTCAAAATACACTGAAAACATAACTATTTCACTAAAATAAAGTGGTGAATTATACCCATACAATTTTTATTCATTAAACGTGAGGAGAAAATACTTGGGACTGGCAGACTTTTAACTGTTGCCTCCTTTCAACTTAATCACCTAGCCTAACTTTCTTTTAAAGCATTTTAAAATATATAAACAGAGGGAAAAGATAGTACTGCAATTCTAAGATGAGATCTTAAGCTGACACCCTTTGTCATACTGTGGGATTTTATGCCTAGTTAGAAATCACAAAAATAGGATTTGTAATGTTAAAGCTAAACAACACAGAAGTGTATCTGTAAGAAGCGAGAATCACAGTTATATAGTCTGAAATCCCTATATGACTCTGAAGTCTTATATTTCATTAGTTTCCCTTCAGCTTGGCAATGTGCAGGAAGCTAATCTCACTGTTTGTGTCCTCCAAACTGAAGCTGCCTTCAAGAGAAGGAATACATCAATGAATGAGACTGTTTACATACTTTTAATGATGTATTTGTTTTAATTTCATTGTAAGTTCATGCTTCTGTAGCATCCATCTGAATCTTAACCCCCAGCTATATGTGTAATTCAGACTTCCTGTTTTAAGGTAATTCCTAATACAGAAAATTGTTATTCTATTGGATATAAATGCAAGGAAGAATTTTAAAGTGTTCATGAGCTAAGTGTAAGTTTTCTTATTTCAGAAGTCAGCTTCTCTATACTTCCCATGCAGGGTCTCTGGATAAATTTTTTGTTAATATCCTTATATAACTCAGAGCAATAGCCTGAGTCAAACACAATATGTCAATCATTCCTTCTCTTTTCTCATGGATTTTCTTCATCTGGAAAATAGATTTATTTTAGCTTCTTAATTTATATTTCCTATAGCATGTGCATGTTAAAGTCCCATATATTGAACTGATAAAGAAACTACACCCTGTTTGCTGAGCCCGTTAGCTCAGCAAAACTCCACCAGTTTGCAAATAGAGGCAGCATTTCTGTGGGAACATTTTGAGAATTTATATCTGAACTATAGTGTCTGCAGCATTTGACACCACCCTGTTGGTTCCATGATTGGCCTACTCAGGACTTGAATCAGTCAGGTGCTAAGCATCACTGTGTATATCACCTGGCAAAATGTCAGTGATCAATCTGATTTGGGGTTACCATGCTGTAATTGCAATTAAGGGCCCCTTGCTCTGGTGGAGCTTGCCTCCACTTGTGCCACCTACTCTAAAACAGGAATCAAGATGGTGAAACCATAGCTTGTTGTAAGGACAGCAGAAGGCTTGGAGGCTTAGAATCTGTCTCAGTTTTTCTTGTGAAGGGCTGTGAAGACTTCTTTATGTCAGCCTGAGAAAAGGAGAGGGCTGACAGGTGGAAAGAAGTGAGAAGGAAAGGCTGTTAAGCTGGTTTGGTACCAAGACAGGAGGCAGCAGGGAGGCATTTTTAAAAAGCTGATCCACCAGCATTGTTGAAGCCATCTGTGGCATTTGTTTGTTGGTTTTTTTTTTTTTTTTTTTTTTTTTTTTTTTTTTGTGTGTGTGTGTGTGGGAGCAGTTTGTCCTTTTAACTCTTCATGTTCTGTCTTTTATTTTCATAATCCTAAATTATATTGTCTGAGACTGGTGCCTTCTCTTTCCTTTATTTCCAAAGCATACAGCAAGTGGGGCCATTCTCCCTGTGGTAGCCTGCCAAGTACTGCTGGATTACAAAGAGCAAACAGCAGAAAGACGAATGGACAGTTATTGACACTGTGCTTATAGGACCACTGGCAGACTTGCTTCCTGCCACTTGGGTACTGGAATTGGATTTTAAAATCAAACATTATTTACTGTAAGGAAGCATTTATTTTCAGAGTTCTTGGCACACAGTGGCCTGAATACTGCAGTCATAATTCTGGCAAAACTCCCAACAGACATCTAAGTTACTTTTTCCTTGATTCAGGTCTGCAGGACTGTGCTTTTCAGTACAAACATGTCGTATCTACGTGGCCTAATTCCCAGAAGTTCTGAGCAGACCTACTGTATGTTGCCAACAAAGAGAATAGAGAGAACGAGACAGCTTGAAATCTAGTTAATGGAATTATTCATGTTGCTTTCATAATTACATTTATAACTGCATCATCATGATGTGATGTGTTGATTAGTATCCAGAGCAGTTCATATAATTAAACTGAGCATAGGGAATAAGCAGAGTTACAGAAACACCATGGTGCTGGTTCTGGCACAGTTCTATTCACAGCTGTTTGATGGACTGAGAGGTGACCACAGTGTGAGAACACATGGAGAGGCAGTGGCTCCCTTCCTTTGCATGCTGGTGTAATCCTTTGTCTGTAAAGGGAATTTGCCACTGCAACATCACTGTGGCGGATGTTTGGGACTGGCACCTAGTGCTGAGCATTACCTGGGTGCCTGATCTTGGCAGCCAGAAATCACCCATACATCTGCTGCTTTTTGCTGTAGATATCTGCAAAGTTTGCTATGAGCTGCTGCCAAAGATTTGTATTCAGCAGCACACTGCATCTGGAATGCACTGTAGTGCTTGGTCTATCAAAGTATTACATGTGAGCAAAAACCCCACGTCCCTCAAAATGAGAAATTTGTGGGTTGTTTCTGGTCTAGACTTCAGCTGTCTAACCATAAACAAATGCATTTTGTTCTCTTTTGCCACATGCCAAGGTACAGTTGTGTTGGGAAATGTTAGCAGGGCTATATAGCACGTGTAAAAGACTTTGAATGTAGAGCTTAAATAACTACAGTCATTATAGATTATTTACAAATATGGGGTGTGAACAATATTTATGTTTAATGAAGTTCCATGACAAAGACAACAGTGACATGAGTCCTGCTAGTCCAGCCAAAACCCCGGTTTCTGCTGGGGAAAAGAAGTGGCAATATCTCTAGGCTGGAATTAGAGAAGGAGATCCGGTTTTGGAGATTTTCTTGTTTGTATATTCTAAGGCCATCGACTCAGTAACCTATCCACTAAAGGATAGTACCACATGATTCAGAGCCGTAAGATCCAATGGCATGTTGCTTAGCAAACAACAATAAGGAAAAAGACACAATCCAAAGGCTGAGTTTTACTTTGCAATGCTTTCTGCTTGCCATATTATTTGTAATCTCCTTTCAGTTGTGTCATAAGGTGATTTCAGTGTACAAAATGTTCCTATTGGGGTTGGAGAGAGTTCAAGGAACTGTGGCAAACTAATGAAGTGTCTAATCTGCATTTTATGTGAGTGCTTGAAAATACTTCAAAAATATAATTACTGTCATGTAATAATCTTCATAGATTTTGATAAAAATATATATTTGAAGGCACTTTGTATATTCATGTTGCTTGTTTCCTGGCTGTATTCTGAACATTGAGATAGCAATGTCAAAGTGTTGACACCTCCCTGATTTAGGTTCTACTTTTTACACTCATGGGTATTTGAACTTGTGGCTGTTTCAATTTTCTGATGTTCATGGTAAATTTGCATTCCTTTTCTGGAATATTATTTCACATTTTCATTTGGAAAATGACTGCTATGTAATATTTATAACATAAGCAGAGACACTTGTGCTAGTCTGCCAGCTTTATTACACTGACTTGACCCTCTCATTGCTAGATGTCTGTGTAAAAGTATACTTACACTTTATTGCACCAACAAAGACAAAGGTAATAAATTAATATTTTTGACTGAGTTCTCTCTACATTTATAGGAAGATCTACTCTACAGTCTGTATACTTCACTTCAAAAATGCATCTGTAATTATCTGTGGTAATGGCACAGAATAAAATTTATTTTACAGTTTTGAGAAACTATGGTTTAATTAAATTGATCTACTGAGTGCTTGAAGGTAGCTTGTATGAAATTTATATATAAAGTACACAGTGAGATTCAGTTGTTATCATTAAAAGAATATTATTGCATAAGATAAATGTGATACACTTATTTCTTTAATTTTTTTCTATTATAATTTTTCTTTCAAAGATGAAATCTGTTATTTTCAGGGAGTCTTTCCTACTGTTTAGCAGACTAATTATCATTCATGACATTATCAGTTCTGCATGTGATATATAATTTTTGTATGGATTCCTATACTAATATTGTACATCACTAGTGTCTGACAGTAACAATTCATCCACCTAATTTTTTGCAGCCTGATTCCAAATATCTTACCTGACAGCATTCTAATTTCTAAGTGCTCATTTTTCATCTAAATTACTTTTTTTGTTACAGATCTTTACAAAAGACTACCAACACTATCCCTACCACTTGCAGAGTATCATATCCTCTTTTTTTTTTTTTTTTTTTGGACTACCTGTAACACAGGCAGTTTTTCACATCCAGCTGGGATGCTTTTAAAGAAGATGGTATACACCATATGAAAATACTTTTTTGTTTGAATGTTCTCTTAGGTGGGTTAGGATGGAGGTTTTTTGTTATTTGTTTGTTTGTTTTTCTTTTTTTTGGTTTGTTTTTTTTTGTGGGGCTGATGGTGAAACTGGATCAGAAGTTTCTTGAAAAGTTTTAAAATTCAGTTATTATAAAAGTTTTTAGGTGAGCTTCCTATAGACTTATAAAAAATACTGTTTAGTACTACAAAAAGCACATTGTGCTCTGGTAGGCAACAAACTGTTGAGAGGAAATTTAATATTGTTGAACTTTTATGAGAGACCTCCAGAGTCAAAACAAGTTTTGCACAATTTGCTTCCACTGTCAGTAGAAGTTTCTTCCAATGCATAAAATGCTAGATCTGGAGTGGCCATGCTCATTGAAGCAAACAGAAAGTTTCATTCAAAGCCTCCCTGGACAATTTTCACTTTCTTGTTTTTGCTGAGGCTGAGGACAGCAAGTCTCATGTAGGGCCATGATCCAACAGGGTGCACTATGCCTGTCTTCTCATTCATGCTGGCAAATAACACTAATTTGAAGTATTCATATGGAAATTTCAAATAATTGATTATTAGAAAGCATTAAAAGAATCAGGAGGCTGAATCAATTTGTTTTTTGATTTTTAAATTATTTTTTTTTTACAAATTGGACTAATAAAAACATTTTAAGCATGGGATTTTTATGATAGGTATGAGTACATTTCTTCTCTGTGGTGTTATCTCTGGATATCCAAATTTCCTCCAGTTGTACTTTTTTTGCTTCTAACATCCACTCATCATGCACTTCATGAACACGTTGAATTTCTGCCTGTTTTTAAAATCTCTTTATTTCATGTGTTAATTTGTGCATTATTTCCTTTGCCATCTGGATTTATTTTTCTCCTCCTGTCCTAAACCAGTCCCCTTTTTTCCTGTGCAGTTGTCTTAAGTCTTCATTCTTCTTTGTTACAGTATTACAGCTTCAATATTCCATTCAGCTTGTTTTGTTTATTTTTTGGGATTTTTTTTTTTTTTTTAAATTTCCTTCCTCTGTCATTGTTTTGCATCTGTAAAAGTTGGCAGGTATTCCAGAGTTTATTGCTAGTAAATTCTTAGATATCTTTCCCTAATTTCAGTAATAAGATCAGGCAGCTTTTACTCTTTACATCTTGTTTTCCTGTGTGGCTGTTGTTCGTAAGTGCTTCTAACTGAGTTTTTTCTTATGTCTTGCCTGCAAATCTGCAGGGATTAGTTCCTTTTCCTGATTTTAGTCTGCTTGAAAAAGACAGTGTACTTTATAGTAGCAAATAAGAATGAAAAAGGGGGGAAAGGAAAGGTATTTATATCATTTTCCTGCTATCAGAGGTAAATGGAGCTGAATCTTAAATCTTAAGGCTTTTGCTGTAGAGCCTGCATTGTCTTGCATACTCTCAGCATGTATACATTTCTACATTTTCTTAATGCCTAGGAAGGTCTTAAATATGCAGTCTCTGTAATTTTCCCACTGTCCCATGTAGCTGAGAGCTATACTGCTAAGCTTTCTTCATGACTACTAGTACAGAATTTAAATTTGGATACTGTAACTGTGGCAGTATTTTGTGGCTTTGCCATTAGCTTCTCCTTTTTATAGATGTGAATACTAAATGCTATGTGCCTCCCTAACTGTGTGATGCAAAAGGGTATAATTTGCCCTTATAGTTCCAGTCTTAAATCTATTCAGCTTTGGAGTCTTTGTGAACAGCTTCATGGAGGTAAAGATTGGGATTATGAGTCATAAAAATGCCACTTTATTTTCTGTATATATATTGTGGTCAAGGAAGAACCAAAGTAATGTTTATAAAAGAACACCCTGGGAAAAGTTATATTGATTTTATCTAGCCTACCCATGCTTTTTCATTTTTAATCTTAGTACTTTCTCTGCTACACATGAATTTTTCCTCTTTTAGTGTTTTCAGTAGCTTAAATTTACTCACCTTTGGTCACATCAATGATGGTTGCCACAACTGCTCTCTAAGGTTCCTGAAGCTCCATGAAGATACTCCATGTCATACCTATAAAGGGGAAAAATAGAAAAATCAATTTTACTTAGATAGCAATTGGAAAAAATATATTTTTGTCCTGCATTCTACTTTCAGGATGTTTTATTCAGCTTGCTTTTCTAGAGGCAGTTTTGTCTGAGTCCTGAGTTTTGTGATTCTCTTTAAAATTTGTTTCATGCTTGCAATATTAGTAATTTATTTCCACTA
>VWZN01006627.1:114308-129761 GCA_013396955.1 Regulus satrapa | reverse complement strand
TTTTTTTTTTAAATTATTTTTCTAGTGAACACTACTGATTTAAAAGTGTCCACAGGAAAGAAATGCTTGTTTTTACTGATAAAAATGTGCAGGCTGTCTTTTTGGCCTTCCTGCCAGTGTCATTCTTTGCGCTCTCATCACAACACAAAGAGACTCTGTTATTTACCCTGGGAAACAGGTGACTGAACTTATAAAAATCACTACAGGACAAGATGTATTGAGACCTGGCACAGAATGACAAATTCTGGCGGGGTTTGCCAAGAAGAGACATATTGATTTTTAAATGATTAATAAGGAGAATATAATTGTATTTCATTAAGATGGATGGGATTTCATTTAGTCTGTCTTCTCCTTTTCCACTTCAGAAGCGAAAGGAAATCAAGTCATCATCAATGGCACCTTGTGTTAGCCTGCCATGGAAACGAGGTCATTGATTGAGTAAAAGAAGTTTCTGAGAGGCTAGCCTGGTCTTTAATGGAGTTACTCACATAGATAATGTGGCAAAGATAACAGCACTCCGTTTCTCTCGTTATTTTGAGAGCAACCAAGACTATGAAGGCATTGGTAACACCTCTGTTATGGATTTTGATGCTTTTCAAATTGCATATTGTATCAAGTAAATGGATTTGGATATACAAATACAGAGGATTTATCTTTTTTTTTCTTTTAATAATTTGAAGCTATTTCACTGTCTAAGCCTGGGAAATTTATAGGTTGAAAATGGGAGGACATCAAAATCCTATAATCTGTATGACTTGTAATTATTATCAAAACATTTGTGCTCTTAATCATAAGTACGAAGTTACCTTTTCAGTGGATTTTTATTTATTTTAGGACTGTGGTTAAATCAAACCTTTTATTTTTACTGCCATCTGAAATTGAGGAGTTTGTGAAATTGTTAAGGAATAGCTCAACAAATAGAAGAGACTTTCCTCTCTTGTTTTCCAGAACACATGCCCAGAGTCCTAACTCATGTGACTTCTGTCTGTTGTTTTTACTTTTCCAGAAGTTTTTATTCTAGTTGAAGGGATTATTCAACTGCTCACATGGCAGTGACTAAACTGCCTCTGAGGGTGACATGTTAAGTGAAGTGGTTTTCATTGCATTGCCAGTTTCTGTGTCCAAGCATATAAGTAGTTTTTGGGTAACCAGTTACACTGATTGTGTTGCATGTTCATCTGAAGCTCCACATAAAATATTGAAATTAATTTTGGTGAAGAATTTACCTCTCTGAATGAGAAGTATTTGATATTAATTAATGATAGACAAAAGAGTGTAGCAGTTGAGGAATTAATAGGGAAGGAAGGACACATAAAGGTGATAATCATGTTTATACAAAGAATGCCTGTTATTACTAAGTTATGAATATATTACAGTGCAACACAAAATTTACATGCTATTTTGGAAGCAGTTAAAGACATGAAAGACATCACTCTACTTCTGCAGTCAGAGGAAGCTGGGTTTTCATTTCAACAACATGGGAATGGGTGAAGAAGGAGGGCTACAAACATGGATGATTAATTAAAAACTGGATAGGCCAAAAAAACTAGTTTTGTACTGAACAGGTGGAGAACAGATTTTCAGGTATCACAGATGAGTTAATTATAATAAACTCAGAGTGACTACTCATGCATTCAGGCACTGTAAATACCAATTTAAAACTGCAGTTGAAAATATACAGCATGTTATCCAGCCCATTTACCAGAGAAAAGACAATGAAGTGAAGTGGATTGTATTCTGAGGCAGGTTATGAAGGATCCATGAGTTTGTTCCTTGAGCTAGGTATTCATCTACTGTAAGACTGAACAAAATGCTTGGAAGTCATGCTAGAATGGACATGTTGGTATTCAGTTACATGTTCCCTGTGAGAATTAAACAAGGTTTTCTGAGCAGTTTCCTGTAAGAATCAGTAACTCCCCGAAATGCGGAGGCACAAAAATCTGCATATATACATTGCTGATAAAGGAGTTGGAGAGGAACTTCCTTTTTTGTGCATTCTAGGCTTCTTGCTTCTGTGGAGGCTGAGGAGATCAATTCTTAGGGTATGCAATAAGGGTGAAAGGTAGGAATCTGGGGTGTAAAATGCAGACCACAAGTGTTTTATATATCTATGTTGATACTGGTTTTGAAAGAAAGTGGGAAAACAGTTTTAATGAATCTTTCGGCTACTGCTGGGAGAGATTTCATAGTGATCTTTTTCTCCCAGTTGAAATATTTACTGTCTGTGAAACCACAGTTTCAAAGGTTGGCAAAATTACCTTATCCACTTGAGCTTGTGATGATTCCTCCAGGTTGCTTGGTGGGGCTGTGCAACCCAGGCCTATACAAAAGTAACTGTCTTGGATATGTACAGCTGAAAATGACTTCTATTACATTTTGGAACACAGTTTCAGCCTCCCACCCCTCCACTGCTACCAAAGTACCCATGAAATCACTTTGCTGATATGCAAGGCACTGTGGTTCTCTGATGCGCATTTGCTAACTGATGTCCTGCTGGATTAGAGAATATATATACACATTTTCATAGTTGTTACAGAATATCCTAATTCACTAAGGCATGAGTTTTCCTGACAGGTTTCTAATGAAACACCAAAAAAGGAACACATCAGGGCGTCTAGGAAAAAGGACGAGAATCTGGTTTTGATCCTGGAGCAGGACAGTGGTGACTACAGCAGAAAATAAATTTTCCAACAGGAATGTCCTCCAAAAGTAAAATGTGGGTTAAAAACCCCTTAAATTTGGGGTTATATTTGAAAGTGTCTCATTTAAAGCAGAAATACTACTAACAAAATGGAGTCTAAGATTTGATGAGGCTTGTATCTGGTTACTGAATCAAACAGGTAAAATCCTGGAATCTGGCTCCTGTCGTTGGGGTTAATAGCTATGATAAGGCAGTGAGGGTAATTTCTCATTTCTCATGGAATATATTTTTTCAATATTGTGTATTGAAAAACTTAGAATTCAAAAAGAATGGATAGAATAATTTTGAAGACTCAAACTTTTCTGTGGTATGGGAAAAAAATATGTAAGACCTGATTTTGCTAAGGATATGTTCTCTGGTTTTGCCTCAGATTATTGGGATGCTCAGCATATTATCTTTGACTATATTAATTTTTTTCTAAGAAAGATCTTATACCACTCTCCTATCTTAAATGTATGGACCCTATTTCTATGAAAATTGTTTGACTGTGCTTTGAATCCAGAGCAGTGTCAAAGGTAGTCATCACCTAATCTTTTTTTGTTTGGTTTAATTATTTGTTCTAGCTTTTCTTCCTTTTCTTTTCTTCTTATGAAGTCTATGAATATGCATTCAGGTCTTCTCTATTTTGTTTTGAGAGGCTTTGGCAATGTCTGAGATGATTTCTCATGGGCTCTAACATCAAAACCGAAGGGATGAAGAAATTAGATATTTAACAAAGTCTTCATTTGTTCTGTAAAGTTAATTAGTCACTCTTGACCGTCAGATTAGATTAAAATTAAATATGGGTCAATTAACACTTGTTACTTTTGTTAGCTTCATTTCTGACCAGTCACGCTGAAATTATCACTGAAAGCCACAAGTTTATTTAAGTGGAAATTAAGATGCTGGATTAGATTTCTCATTTTTACTAAAATGACTACTGTTTTGGTTTGGTTTATTTTTCTTCAGGACTTAAATCTGTTAATATTTTTTAAATTTTGGTCCAGTGATAAGTTTAAATATGAAGCAGAAATCTAGTGTCAGAGAAGACTTGTGCCTTTTTTTATCTTATAAATTAATAGATTGTTTCCCAATAACTTCTTAACTTTAATGCTTAATAATCTCCCCTGACCAAACTTCATTGTTTACATGAATCACATACATTAGCACCTAAGATTGTACTTCAATGATTCTCAAGTTTAGGAACAAATCTTGCTCTTGGTCCTTTACCCTGAGAAAACCTTGTACTGCACCTTAACAGAAAAAGATTGTATCCTTGATTTTTGCTTGTAACTGACACGTTAGATCCTTACCCTCTTTCTAGGTACCCAGCAGATGCCTTATATTTATCTGCTCATTTAATGTAGAGTGCCTTTACACCAAGCAAACTGCTCAGGTCTGCAGTTTTCCTTCCTCATGTTTCTGCCAAGCTAAAAGTCAGGATAAGATCACATTTCACTTTATTAGGAAAACAGAGTACAAAATCTAACATTTGTCAATTTAATTATCACTTTCTCTGTTTTGACCTTCTGAGCTTGTGAGATGATGCCATTATTACCCTGGTTATCATGGATCCCATTAATTAAAAAAATGCTTTCAACTTGTTAATATAATTTGAAACCAAACAAACTGAAGACAAACCAAACAAAACACTGTTTCAGGTTAAAAATTATTTTCCATGTTTGTATTACATTTTTGCTTTGAATGTTACTCTGCTTTCCCCACCATTTTTTCCATTCCTTCCTTTCAGTCCATAATTTATTTTTATTGGTTACAGTAAGACTGCAGGCTTTTCTACAGCTGAGCACAGCTGCTAATGTTTTGCTATTGATTCCACATGTTAGCTCAAAAGTGTATAATAATCTGTTTTAATCGTTGCCTTTGGCTTTTCCTCCTCCCACTCTGAGAAGTGCCCTCTGCCTCTGGCCTGGCATGACCATAACCAGAAACTGATCCTAATTACATCAAACCACTCTCTGCCAAAATGCCCAAATACCCGTAACGTGTTTGAATAACAACTGTTGGGAGACATAACTCCATCCAGCTCCCTGGAAAATGCTTCAAATTATCAACTGTAGATGTGCTGACAGAAAGAAAATCTTGTGGGCATGGTAGGAGGCTAAGCTACCTCTGGCCCGAAAGGGAATACCTCGGCAATACAAATGTAATGCTATTTAAGTCCCCCCCTGCTTCAAATCCCTGAAGCTCTGAGGAAGCTCCAAATTATAACAGGACTCCTAAGGGAACGACACATAATCAGCCCTACTGAAAACATGTTGAATAGCGCTAAATAAATCCCAGGTCTAATTATGTTACTGAGACTGCACAGGGACTGCGCATCTGGAAGTGCCCCCACCAAGTCCTGTGGTAGTTGCACAGTGAAGCACAGCCAGTTCCTCCAGCGTCCGTGGTAGCTCAGCAGCCATCTCCAGGAAGGAACTGGGAGAGTCCCCTCACAGTGCAGAAGTAGCCCACATTAAATCATTGCTTACTTAATCTGTCAAACTCCTCTTCTTCAGTGTACGGGGCATCTGCTGGGGCTGGTGCGAGAAGCAGAGCTGTGGCATTGGCTGGGAATGGTTCACCTGCCTTCAGCTCTTTGCTCCCCCAAACAAAGCCAATCCTTTCCCAAGCACTTGGTACATAGAAATGATGGGGTTTTGTCTGCAAATAAAGAGGGTGGTTTGTTGGTGCAAGCAAAAGCTTTGCCACTGGTTTCTCTGGGGCTGTATTTCAACTGCATTGTCTCATGCACCAGCAAGCACTGGGAGAATTTACTCCAAAGGCTCAGGACCTTGCACAATTCTTTTCTGTAGAAAATGAATGGGTTTTTTTAACCTCAGGAAGTATAGTTTCCTTATCCTAATATGAGTGGCACCTTTCTGAGAAGCCCTTGCAGCTACTGTCATGGTTTTAAGTTGCAAACACATACCACCTGGAGTTTACTTCACTACTGGTAGCTGACTCAGACTAAATGATAGATGTGAAAATAAGGCCTCTTGTTTTGGGTCCTGAATTTTCTTACGCTACTTTGTTTTTCATCAGTGATTCTGAAGAAAAATATCAGTGTACATGTATCACCAAAAGGTAGAAAAAGCTATTTACAACTATTTGTATTACTCCCTTTATTTTTCTTATGTTCTGCTTCTGTCGTTTGATTAGTTTGCTGTCAGAAAAGAAGATGACATGCTAATTACTTTTGTAATTGTTATACCAGTATAGTGCAGATAGTCAATATTACTGGGGTCTGCAGTCAGATTTCTGTATAGCTACATATTACTATGCATCAGTGATTCTTGATGATGTATGAAGTGAATATTACTAGGCTTTCCAACTTCCTAAAGAGGCCTGGAAGCACCCTGAGAATCTGAGTGCTAATTATAAAGACCACAGGGACAAATTCTTTCCTCTTTGCTGCATTAGAAAACAGCAGAAATCAGAAATTTTTGGATGATCAATAGTAGCTCTGTTTAGTGTTTACAAGAACTTGTAGAGAACATTTTGTATTGCTGAAACTTATGGGGGAAAAAAAAAGACATTTACATTTCTCTGTTCTATGGGATACATATAGCTGTTCTTTGATGAAATGTTCCTTTAATGTTTTGCATAAGAAAGCAGGTCTTTCCTTTCAAGTCAGAAGGAAAAAGTAAGGGATTAAATTTCCTGCTCTCTGATTTTCCCCAAATTTCAATATTTTATCTTGGAACTTTATTAAAAAGATTATTTTTATTTTCGCAGGTTTTCTCTTTCCATGTGCATGTTTTTTTGAGGCTCATTACATCTAAATGTATTCCTGGTTCTTTTCTCCAATCAGAAATTTTTGTTGCAAAACATCAGACCTTAGCAAGACTATATAGGTAAATTTCTATTAAAAAAATAACTTGGATGTCTTCCCTACTTGTCTTGAAGAGACCACAGATTGACAAAAGGGGCTTAATTTGCATTCTGTATTCTCAAAAAATATTGCACTGCAGAAAATTCAGCCTTTCTTTCACCTTTGGAGGGCTGGTACTATGTCATGTTCTTCTCTCCTTGCAGCAGTTTTTGGGCACATGTGGAAAAATCAAGCTGGACCTTTTGAGTCTCACCTCTCTTGAACTTCACTCTAGTCCAGTGGTACCTCCAGCACCTTTGCTACCAATATTTTCTGCAGTGCTATTTGAAATTTGAGCCTGACTAAACAAAAAAACCTGCTGAGTCCCCAGAAATGAAATTTCCAAGTGGAAATCTTTCAGGCCTTCAAGATTTCTTTCATAGCTGCTTTTACTGATGAAAGCTCTGGTGATGACTGTGGTACAATAGTGCAATGAGACCCCCAAGAAATTCAGAGTTGCTCTCTAATAGTCACTGCCTAAATACCCAGTGGGAAGAAGAGTGGCCCAGGTGGGTAACGTCCAAATCTTTCACAGCATGGCTGAGCAGGAGGAGTCACAGCCCAAGCAGTTATTGCAATGCTCCTAAGCCTTTCAAACATGGGTGAGAAGCATTTGGGGGCTGTAACTGCTGGCCTGTCTTTCCTGCTCCTTGCTGATGCCCTATGTCAGAGCCAAAAAGAATGAAGGGAAAAAACACAGGACTGCATTGGCAGGTTGTGCCTTGGAAACCCTGACAGAGACACTGAAACTGTTTTCCTCCTTCAGTTCAGTGGTGCATGGGCTCTTTATCTCCCCAGACTTCTACAGAACTGATGTGTTGGCATGATGTACTATTTCTCTCCTGATATTAAGAAAGAGTAAAGGGATTCTGGCAAGGGAATGGAGCCACTTCTGCCCTAGAAGCCCTGAGTTAAGCCAGGGCACTTTAGCTCAGCATGGAGAAGGGAGAGATGGGGGTGAATACAGATTTGCCTAACTTGTGGAAGAGTTAGGAAGTATTAGATGAAGCCAGAGTAGCCGTTTCAGGAAAAAAAGTCACTGTTCGCAAAGGACATATCAGTGCACTGAAACTACTTGCTACGTGGGTGATTTGACTCAGATACTAGCACAGGTTCAATAACTGGGTAACTTCATGGATAAAACCACGGACCGTGGTGGTTATGGCAAGCACATCTGTTGAATTAAACATCTCACAGTTAAAAGCTGGGAGAGCATTTTGGGAAATTTCTTTTATATGCAGCTTTTCCTGGTACCTGGTTCTTTCATTCACTTTTGGCCATTGACAGATGCACGGCACTGGGCTTAACAGACCTGATCCAGTCTGGCTGCTCTTAGGCTTCTGTGTTACTGTGCTTGCCTACAAATATGTCACATCACAGAAGGTCCATGGGGTATCTGTGGAGTTGCTTAGAGGAGAATCCAACACTGTTTCTTTTCAAAACTGATCTGCTCAAAATGTGGCTTGTGCCATAAAGTGTTTGCTTTCCCAGGCTGACAACTTCTCATCATTTGCAATGCTCTTGCCAGGGCCCAGGCTTTCAGGAAGGGCCTTGTGCTGCTATCCACTTTGTTAAAAAGAAGTTGATTTTATATTTAGTGGTGCACAGAGTGTACAGATGAAACAAATCACTCCTATATACTCAGCAAGATGAATAGGTCCTGTTGAAATCTAGCAAGGAAGGCTGAATGCAAGATTAATATGCAGTCCCAAGTTATGCTGCCCACAACTTTTATTGATTATTTTGAAAGTAAAAACCTACACAATTGCTAATATAATTCAGACTAAAATTCTTGTGCAATCATTCTTAGAAGAAAAGAATTCGTCTGTAATGAGAGCTTTTTTGACTAGTTACTCTTTGAGGGGCAAGAGGTTTAAAAGCATCCTGTCATCATTTTAGTGTTGTTTGTCAAAAAATTCTCAAAACAAGCACAGAATTCACGAATAGAAGAATTGTGCTGCCTGAAGGCTTCCTTCATGCTGGAAGGTTATCCCAGGCAATAGGAAAGCACCTATGACCTGTTGGTTTCTCCCACTTCAAATTTTGATTTGTAACTATGAACTGATGACTCTTACTATGAGACAATAAACATCTCTGTTCTGAGAATGTGATGTAGAACTGGCATCAAGAAGTGTTTCTATGTTGAGGGACTGGATGAGGTATAGTCTGCAAACATGTAGTGTGTTGTGTGAAGCTTTAATGCTTTTAATGAATGATGTCCTGTGCTGTATCCTCAGCTGCTTTGTAGATTACCTTGTAGAAGAGATGTACTTTCTGGGTTAGGGGGCGCTTCTTTCTGTCAGAAATCTTACAGTATGTAAATTGTCAAATTTACACAGAGCAGAGAATTGCAATGTCTTCTCTTCTTTCCGAGTCAATAAGAAGTGTCTTAATTATGTTTCCCTAAATTAATATGAGTACTTTCAAAATCATCAATGACTGGCTGCAAAGGGGAAATTCTGACCAAAATATGAATCTATAGCGCGTCATTTAGATGGTGTGAAAAATTATATCCTGTAAGGTCCAATGCTTTGTATTGATCTTACAGAAGAGACAAATCTCATGGGTCAAAGTTGAAGTGATGTGGACAAGAAAAATCAATAATAATTTTAAAAATAGACTTTTTTTTTTTTTACTAATTAATGAAAAAAATAAAAGAGCACTATAAGACTTGCACATTATTGATGTTTTGCAGATTACTACTTGGGTTTGTTTGGTTTTTTTTTAATTAATTATGTTTTGAAAATATTTTGTATCAGCATCCTGATACAAAACCTGGCAAAAACTTATTTTCAAAGCTTAAATCAAGTGTTCCTATCCCAATAGATCTGGCTTCTGTTGTGGCATGGCTAGTACAAGGGTTTGTGGTACCTTGAACACATAAAAAATTACAGCTTTCCTTCTTTCTTCAGTAACAGTCATAATTGCCTGTGACAGGATAGAAGATCCTCTGACATTCTGTGATGAATCTCACTGTCTGGTTTCTGACTCTGCTATTCCTGTTACCCCACGCCTTTTCCCACGTCCTCTCAAGGCAAAACCAGGAGGTAACAAGTACTTGTGCTCCATGTACTCCATGCTGACTCTTTCTCAGTCTGGTGTCATAATACAGTCTCATCTACATCGCCATGGTAAGTAAAATTATCAGAACAAACTACCCAAATATTTTCTTGTCTCCTGCTGCTCCTGAGACTGCAAGCACTAATGGACCAGGTAGGCTGTTGGAGATGCTAGTCCTTTACGTAGCAACCTCCAGAACTTCTCTGAAATGATGTCAGTGCAAAATTATTTTTGCTGCCACAGACCTCTCTATATTTTCTGACTGCTTGTGCAAACTCATATTTTACAAATCTTACTATTTTTAGATGTGGAAAGATCTAGATTTTTCTTTGTTTTGTGCAAATAAAAGCAGATCCTCTGGGCTGGAATTTTTTGAAAGCTTTCTGTCACTGAATCAATGATAGAAGATTTAGAGTAAAGCTGATTGCTTGTGAAATCTTGCAGTCACTGAGGCCCTTGATCAGGTGGCTGGCCACAGGGGATGTGAGAGGAGGCATACTGTCCTATCTGCCCTCAAACAGAGTCAAAATCTAGGAGAAATCTCCTTGGTTGAAAGTATTCCAGAGCTTCACTGACTCCTGGAGGCTGGTTTGGATTCAATCTAGCATTATTTCAGGTTTCAACTGGAAAATTTCATGCAGCTTTACCCTCTTTGCCAGCACACAGAAATTTAGCTGAGAGCTGCTTAGCTTTTTTCTTTCTCTCTCAGGAAAATCAAGCTGTTGTGGATTTTTGCCATGTACAAATAAACCACCTCTACCAATTAAAGAGATCCCTCCATAGTGTTTTCCATGACACCCACTCATCAGTGTCCATCTTCTTGAATATCTATGTGCTGGCATGACCACATTAGTGTTTGTGTTGATGACTAAAACATAGGCTGGTGTTCTGCAACATATGCCAAAAATAAATTTATCTTGGCTGGCACCCTGGTGACAGCTCATCCATTTAAAAAATAAAATAAAGTTAGATACCAGATTTGAATTACTTTGTTAAAGGGCTCAGGAAAATATTTCATATCCATGTACCTTCTTTCAGAAAATACTCAGTATTTTGCTTCTCCTACGTCATATGTTGTGACCTCTTGGTTGAAGAGATTGAAAATAAACAAAACTGCTGTTAAATGTTGTTGTTATTTAAAGTCCTCTAAACACTGTACTAAATACACCACTGTGGAAGGTGTCAAAGATCAGGAGTGTTTTTTTCCCCTCCTAAGAGCCTATTGCAAAAACCATGCCTTGTACCTTTGCACAGGAAAACTTGCCAGCTGGAGACCATGTGCATGGGAGCTGGGAATAGGGTAGGAGAATCCCACACACCCAGTTACAGTCTTTAACCTTGCACAGTGTTCATCAACCACTAAAAATCCAATTATTTAATTTCTAAGTACTTCTAATTGAACATTAGTCACATATTCTCCCTTTCCCTCTACTTGCTGTGTTCAAAATCACAACCCTAAAAGTGCTTATTTGAAAGATTCCATTCCATAATTAAGGAGCCACTTAGTCCAAGAATGTCCTTTCCCCGAGACAGCAGACATGCCTTTGGGTAAAGGGTTATACCAGTGCAGACAGTGGCATAATTCAGCTATGAGTATATAGAATCATAGAATCCTTCAGTTTGGAAAAGAAATTTGACTCCAGCCAATAGCCCAAGTCTACCATTAGACTGTGTTCCTGAGTGTCACATCTACTCATTTTTTGAGCACTCTCAGGAATGATTATAGGAATTACATCACTTCCCTGAGCAGGCTGTTCCAATGCCTGACAACCCTTTCAGTGAACACATTTTTCCTAAAATCTAATCTAAATCCTGCCTCCCTTTCCCCCTTCCAGTTCAACTTGAGGCTATTTCCTCTTGTTCTATCACTTGTAACTTGGGAGAAGAGACCAACCTGGCAACACCCTCCTTTCAGGCAGTTCAGTACAGAGTGATAAGGTCCCTCCTGAGCCTCCTTCCCTTCAGGCTAAACACCCCCAGCTCCCCCAGCTGCTCCTCACAGGATTTGTGCTCCAGACCCTCCAACAGCTTTATTCCCTTCTCTGGACATGCTCAGGCACCTCAATGTCCTTCTTGCAGAAAGGGGCCCAGAACTGAGCAGAGGCTATGAGGTGTGGCCTCACCAGTGCCATGTACAGGGGGACAATCCCTGCCCTGGGCCTGCTGGCCACACTGCTGCTGATAGAGACCCGGATGCCCTTGGCCACTGACCTGGGCACACCCTGGTTCCTGCTCAGCCACTGTCGATGAACACCCCCAGGTCTTTCTCTTCTGGGCATTTCCTAGCCACTATTCCCCAAGCCTATAGCATTTAAAAAGTGCAGTGGGAAGTGGATGGAAGGAGTGTAACGGAGCAGATTGAAATAGAGAAAGAAAAACAAAAGGTACAAATTTCTACCAGTTTCCTCAGGCATCCATAGCAGCTGCTTAATGATACATGTATCATTATATCTTGGAGTAGTTGGAGGGCAGAAGCAGACTTGATTACACTACAGACAATTGTTTCACAATAATTCTGGACCATTTTTCATTAGCTGTCTCCCCTCACAGCAAAACAAGGGACATTTTTTTTCCTAAAAAATCTTATACCTCTAGAAGGTTGTCCAACAGTTAAAGATTTTTAATAATTCATCATGCGAAACATTTTGAGCTAAATACTAAATTTCCCAGCCATAACAACAAAAGATGAATGAAAGGAGCTGAGGTTAACTCACTCTGATAGAAACAAAAGGGTAAATAAAAAGAAGGATACTATCACTTTTCCATGATTTATCAGTACATTTTTATTACACCCTGTGCTTTGACAAGTTTTGTCACTCAGTCTGTTGAGCTGAACCAGTTCATTCCAAGGAAGCTGATTAAGTAACTCATTAAAAGAAAGCAGCAGATTTGTCTGCCTATAGTCATTTACCATGTCATAAGTATTAGGTGGCAGCCCTTCTCGGTGAGTGCAGCTGCTGACATTACCTTTCACAAAAGATAAGGACTTTTGCTTTTGATCACCTGTCCTAGACCAGCAGGCCCCAAGGTGATATGACTGTAGTGATGTGAACAACAACTTTTATGGCAATTAGTTTGTTTTCTTCCTTTTGATCCACCTTTAAAAAGAAATGTCTCATTCGTAGTCTTATTAATAGTAACATTTAAATGTGGTACTCCTGGCTTCTTTAGATGGACTGAATGTACCCAGCTATGAACAAGGAACAATTTGTAGGAAGAGAAGACTTGGTAATTCTTTTAGGTCTGCTTCCCAGCACACACACTCTGATTGCTCCACCTTGGCTTTCCAGCATGGCTAAAGCAGGTTATGGTGGCAGTCTGCATAATTTTCAATTTGCGTCTAAAACTTGTTTTGGGAGCCTGAAGATGCAGCTGGATACATAGGATTTACCAAAGCTTATTCAAGAAGTGAAATGAAAGGAACTGAGATAGACTCAAATCAATATCTGGGTTTTCCAATATGAGAAAAGGGGTCTATCTGACTACCTGGAGTGATGTGTGATTAGCCACAACAGGCTCTTCCTGTGAGATGTTTTGAGTATGGCTGTGATTGGTTAAACACTAACCGCCTGCCTTTTTAAAATGCTTAAACTCTGGAAGTCAAAGTAAGAGGCCATTGCTGTTCAGGATCTCAGTGTCAGACATCCTTACAGGCAACAATAGATTCTCTATTTCCAAAATCTGGTCTTTGTGAGCAGAACGGTGTGAAACAGCTACTGCAAATGGCAAAATTTATACATTTTTACTCTTCTTCTGCAAGAAGAAAATACATTTTTCTTTTCTAAAAGGATCACAAATTTTGAAATTACAGAAAAAAAATCATCTAGTCTTTAGATACTGAGTCCTTAAAATACAGAAATGAGACTATATATACAAAATATATTCACATTCCCTACTTCATCTTGGTTATCAAAAAATAAAAACGACTTCTGAATATAAGGCCACGGGACTTTGGATGTGCTTCTTAAAAGTGTTGGTTGAACAACTGATTCTGAGATCAAATGTGTTCTGAAATTCTGGATCCTGTACTGGTCACTGTATTGCATTGCAACCCAGACACTTGTTTAATCTTATTCAATTCATCATTGCCTCGTTTGGAGACTGTAATTTCATTAGGTTTTCAAAGGAAAAGAAGATATCAGCTAACTACAGAATACAACAAACTGTAAAACATCCTGCTGTATTCACTTTTACATTGCCCTAGCAATTGATGCTGTATCTTCTCTTGCCCTGTGAGTTATAACTTTAGTAAAGTGGTGCCAGATTCAAGTCAGGAGGTCTCTGCTGGCACTGCAGAATGACGATTCTTATCTGTTTTCTGTAGCCTGACATTTTCAGTAAGGCCTGGAAGGTTTGGTTAATAGGGTTTGTCAAAAGGGAGCTATAATATAAAATGTTGAAATATGGAAGGAGAGCATAGCAGAGAACCTGTGTCACATTAAATGTTACCAAAGCAATTTTTAGGAGACTAATTATTCACCATAGATAACTAAACTGTAAATCTCTGTTACAAGTGGGGGATTGAATGTGAGTTTCCTTGGAAAGCAGTTCTGAAGTCTGCTCCTTTAATAGCTAATGCATAAGGAAAAGGGTAGATGTGCCAGAGGCTCTGGAGATAAGAGGTCAAAGGATGAATGGACAATAACTCCTGGATTCATTCCCTCTGCAACTACTAAAAAGACATTTTTGCATTCTAAAATTCCTGATAGAGTTTTTTAAAAGATATTTTTATATTGAAAGAATTATTATGTAATAATTCTTTATTACTATTATAACTAGAAAAAAATGATGGGACAAACATCTCAAGAGGGGTTTCTATATCTGCTTAGGCATTGCTCTGCTGGATTTTCAAAGAACAGTGATAATCAGGTATTTCCTAAAATTTCATGTCTTGCCTTTTGGGTGCAAAGTCCCTTATAGGAAGGCAATTGCACTTGCTAACGTCTCTGTGAAATCCTGTGCCCTATTACCTGAATTAGCACATAGTGGGTAATCTGTGTCTTGAGGCAGTATTTGTTCCTGTCCTTCCTATTATGAGGTATTTTGTGAGAGGAGAAGAAAGGTAGTGGACAGTGCCTGTGACAAGAGGCTTTCTGACATATTCCTCTGTGGTAGTTCCTACAAGATTTCTTGTTTCTGTTCTCTAGATATTCCTCAGCCTTATGGACCCCCTTGGATTTTTAAAATTTCTAACTAAGTAATTTATAGTAAGTAGATGATTCATTGTAATAGAAACTGTAGGTCTGACTATAGTTTTCCTATCATTACTTATGTTCTGCCTCTGTATCATTGCTTCTGCAATAAATTACATTTGCCCTCTAAATATATGGAGACTTGCCAACACAACACAACTGCCATGTAACTGAAAGTGTATTCTTAAATAATAGAGATGTAACTGTACCTCAGGTTGTGTGAACTCTCTGATTTGAAGGTTATCATCCAGCTCATTAATAAAGCATACTTATATAAGCTCTCGCTTCTTTATAGAAGAGTTAAAAGGCAAAACTCTTCAGAGCATACCAGGAAGGTAGTTTCCTTCTTGGTGTTTATCTGCAGCTGTAGGGGTTTAAAAAATGCAGTAAGGTTGTCTCTGGAAAAGCATATACTCATAAACAGGGCTCTAAATCTTGGAGTTGGTGGGTATTAATTAGGAATGTTTATGTCCCAATTAATTGTGTTAGATATGACTTAAATGTAGCCAGGATGAAGGAGAGGTGGATTTCTTCTGCTTGAAATTGAATATTCAAATTTTTAAGATCTTACAGTATTGCAGAAAATTTGCAAATTCCATTATTCCTTCCCATAAACATTACAACTTTTTTTTTTTTTTTTTTTTTTT
>VWZN01006627.1:94353-114283 GCA_013396955.1 Regulus satrapa | reverse complement strand
TTTTTTTTTTTTCTTTTGATTGCTAGCAGTGATCTGCATGACTGGAAGAAAACAAACCCAGTACTTTTGACTAAGCAGTGACCATGGTGACACGCTCTATTATGATGGTGGAAGTGTTATCTGCAAATGCATTTGCCTAGTTGATGAATTCTGTGGGCTTCAAGCAATAGACCTCCAATTCCTGTTGCCTGGCCCTGGGATTAATCTATGCCTCAGGACTTCATAGGTTTGGAGTATTTTCAAGTACTCTGACAGGCAGGATGATTCTCTTTGTGTTGCTGCTGAGTATTTTGGACATAACTGTAGCAGGCTGGGTATAACTAATGTGCAGTAACTGTACAAAACAGCCTTTTTCCTGTCTTAGAAAGCAGAGAGTGATGAACTGCCTGCATCAGAGAGTCACTGCACTTGCACAACCAAGTGGATATTTCTGGAGCTGACTTGTTTGTTACGCACCTCTCATTATGACTGGTGAATCCTAACATATCAAATGTATTTGCTTCACTGTGAATCTAAACTGGGACTATTCATGTTCACAGAGTAATGAACAGAAATAGAATGACTCTTGTCCAGGGGAGCCTGGCTTGTATCTGTATTTAGAGAGCAGCAAGTGGATTGTTACATCAAGGAATGCACTCTTAAGGAACTGCAGAGACAAAATGTGGACTGTTTTATGAGTGAAGTAATTCTGTACACAGAAATGCTCATAATTATTAAGCTGTTTGCACTCTCATATTGTAGAAAATTGTAGGGTTTATTCTAGGAAATCTCTTTTCTGGTGAGTCTTTAGATCAGCCTTACAATTTTAATATCTATTTTTAGGATTGTTGCTTAGACCTTATCTGCAGCAAAACTACTATTGATATCTGTCATATATGAACAGTAGTTACTGGTAAGCATGTATTTAATTATTTCTATGCACTTAATTTTCATTTATTAGAGTCGCGTGATTTTCTGTTTATTAATTTTAATTTAAAAGAGTGGCAGTGTAATTGCACAGGATAGTACAGTAATAAAGAGTGCAGCAAAATAAGTACAAAAGCAGAAAAATTTTATTGAGTAAGTAAGACATGATTTGCTATACAATGGAGCAGTTCCATCAGAGTTACAGGACAAGGGAGTTCTTCATAGGTAGTCTACAATAGGTACTTGCCACAGCAATAAAATATGAAGAGAGGAGTGTAATACAGAAAAGATAAGCCTAGAGTCTGATAAATGGACAGTGAAACAGGGTATTAAAGGTCTGACATTCTCAAAATAGTCTCCAGTGTTTTTGCCTGAGTGAAGTGTAGAGATTCTCTTCCATCCTGGTGTAGCTGCTGTCTCTCAGATTTCCAAATATGTTGGGGCTTCACAGAATCACAAAATCAGCTGAGTCGGAAGGGACCCACAAGGATCATCAAGTCCAACTCCTGGCCATATACAGAATACCCCAAGTCACACCATGTCCCTTAGGGAGTTGTCTAAACACTTCCTGGTCTCTGCTAGGCTGGTGCTGTCACCACTTTCCTGGGGAGCCTGTTCCAGTGCCCAACCACGCTCTGGTGAAGAACCTTTCCTTGATATCCAGCCTAAACCTCCCCTGACACAACTTAGGCTGTTTCCTTGGATCCTATCACTGGGTACCACAGAGAAGAGATGAGATCTTTCCCCCTTTCTGTCAGTGCAGAGGCCAGAGGCACAAGAGGACATATTTGCAGAGCTTTCTGTTATAAGAAGTGTCTTTCCAGTAGAGGACACAGAGAAGAGGATGTCATCATTGATCACTTGGGAAATCTGTCTGATGCTCTTATGAAGCCAGTCATTGATATCTTGATCTGTGTTAGTTCCCAGATCTCTGTTGGTCCATTTGGGAGTCAAATTCAATTTCACTATTAAAGGATTCATACATATAATTATACAGCGAGAAACTGAAACTTGATGGGAGGGAAGAAAACAGGGATTCTTAGCTAAGACTTTTACTAATATTTTATGGCTAGACAGAGGAATGTCAATGGAAGAGGAGGCCAGACCAAAGGGATGTTTTGACCAACCTAATATACACTGGATTTTACCTTATAAAGGTGAATGGAGTAAGCTCTGGACACACTGAAGTTTATGATATCTAAAAAAAAAAAAAAAAAGAAAAAAAAGAAAAAAAATCCAGGACTGTGTGGGTGTAAGGGTTATTTTTTGTTTGTTTTAATTTCTTTAGAGTTTTGAATTTATGTATGCATATGAATTTATTTTAGGCAGCTCTCTTGCACAAGTAATTTTCAAGTGAAAACTCTTTTGTTTGGGAGCTTTGGACTAATTCAAGTTTTGACCTTTAATATAAAATGCGTTTCTTTTTACTCACTTGACTTGATTTTGTAAGAACTGCTGAGGTTTGATTATCATGTAACTCTTATTAAGTATTTGAGAAGCTGGTACATCTTCTTTTTGACAAAGTCTATTTTTTTGAAGATTTTGCAAAAGCAAAGGTGCCTGGTGGTGCCATGTGTTTGTTTGTTTGTTTTGTTTTCTTTGTGGCATATTTTGTTACAGGAACAGTAACCTATTTTTTAAAATTTAAAATAAATTTTTAAAATAGTTTTTGCCTGGCACTAGGAGCAAAGGTAAGATTATTTTGACAGGGTATTTACATTTTTTTTTCAGAAAATTATTCAGTAATTTTCATTTGCTATGAAGAAATTGTGGGGTTTTTTCCTAAATAAGCCATCACATTCAAAGTTGATTTGTTCCAAGGAAAGGAGCTGAAATTAGTTACTGACATGCAATAACTCATTTCTGATTTTACCAACAGTAATTAAATTGCCTGGAACTGTTGTCATTTAACAGCTTATTAATTGAGTAATGTGCATTACTTGCATGCAGACTATAGGTGAAATCCAAGGATTAGGAAAGGAAGAAAAAAAGGAGGAAAAAACCTCACTGTTTTTTCTGGCCATCACAGATGAATGATTAATTTATTTCTTACCAGAGTGTCATTTTTGCAAACACTAATAAGTTAGATTCTAAAGATGCAATTTTGTCAGCACTAGTCCTAAACTGGTCCTAAAGGAAATGGTAGTCAACTAGTAATTCTTTGGAGAGGAAAAAAAAAAATAATTGGTTCTGCTTTCTTTTAGCCATGTGAACTCTTTCTTCCTTGAAAATCAATGATTTCTGCTGAATCAGTATTTACGTTATAAAATTCCTTCTTCTAATACTATGATTGACCAAATATTCTGAAATTTTCCTCCTACTGTTCCATCAACATGGAAAGAAACTTTGTCACATGCATCAGGGAGTCTCAGCCTAATAGAACTACACACAAAAGTGGTTATAGGCAAGTTCAGCAGCTTTGATTGTGTCTAGTAAAATATGATACATTCCAGTGCTGCATTAGTGGCCTATGTGGGAAAAAAAAAAAAAAAAAAAATCAATGAGGTCAACATCTACGTCCCAGCTGAGAATAATCCATTTCATAAAAATAAATGGACAAGTTCTCAGTAATCCCAGTAAACTCTAATTTATAACATTGGAGGCTCCTAACAGAGTCTATGGCTGTGTGAATAGACAGGGAAACATAGGTCAAGTCTTTAAAGGGAGAAACGTGAGATGGGGTTTTCTGAATTACCTAACCATCAAGAGACTTATAACAGTAGTGTCCTTCTATGAAACTGGAAAGCATCAATTAGAAGATGTGGGGAGGGAAATGAATTAATTATGTGAGCTGCCTAAATGCAAGAGCAGCGTGGAAATTCAGTCCAATGAAGCAGCACTGAAGACACTGAAGAAAAAAAAAGAAACAAAAATATGAAAGTCATCATATACAGCTACTCAAGAGGATGAAGGGGAATGGAATAGCTCCAGGACACAAGGCTAAAGAGACCATCCATATTACTCAGTTTATACACCATGGCTGGGAGTTGCTTGTCCAAATGCAGGAATCAATAGTGCCCATATCTCCATCTGATTGGCTTTGCAGGTCTGTGATAAAAATCAGGCAATTTTCAGTATTTTTTTCCTCTTTTAAGGCACAGTGGGTGAATGGTAAGAACTCTGCAAGTGCTTACTTTTCTGCATTAAATAGAAAGGGAGTCTGTATCAACAAGTGGGAATTAGAGACTTTCACTGTGGATCTGGGAAGTGGGAGATGAATCCCACATGGAAGTGTCTGCCAGTCATATCTGGGGACTTGGCCCAGTACTTGATTCTTAAAAGTCATTGAACCTGCACCCGGCCCAAAATATGGTGGTGGTTTTGGGGTCACCATCAAATAATTTTTTTGTTCAAAAGCAGGCCAGAGGTAAAGAGAAATCTTCATATTTCTGCGATCAGAAATGTGCAGAGAGAAGGAAAAAAAAAAAAGAGTGTGCAGTCAGACTCTCTGGAATTCGTTAGGCTGTCTTTCAAAGTGCAACTTTATGTAAGTCCATAACGTACTTGTTTTTATTTCAATAAAACAGTAATTTTAACAATAACTAAGTATGTCTGGCAGAATAGATGGGAAGGCTATGAAACTATTAATAACATTTGGACACCTCCTGCACTGTTTTAATGCATCACAAGTTAGCACAGTATTGATTCAGTATCAAAGTTCTGAGAAACAAGCCTCTTACCAATATCTAGGATCCGATGTTGTAATTGAACTAGAAAATGTTAGATTTCCAGCATTACTGCTGAGAATTCTTCCCAATAAATGTGTGTTTTCCACTGGGGCTGAAATCACTGCAAGTGTTAAATTTAATTTTTTTTTTCATTTTTATATTTTTCTCATCATCATACAAGGATCCCTTTCTCCCTTCTGTGTGTAAAATAAACATAATGGGGCCAACTCTTGCATTTTACTACCTTGACTTGTGGGAACATCATTTCACATACTTGGGTTAGGTAATTAAATCTTTTGTGGAAGTACTAAACTTTGTAGAAAAGAAAATGAGTGGAATTAGAAAATATTATGTAGGGAAAGAGACCCAGTAGGAATCATGGACAGAAGAAGCCTTTGTCAATGTGAAAGAAAAAGGAGAAAAAACTGAAAGAAAAAGAGAGCTATTGTTATGACACTGAAGCACAAGGAAGAATTAAGACTTAACTACTTAAAGGCAAAATTAAATAGTGTGAAGGAAGGAAGCAAGAAGAATGGCTGCATATGTAATGGCTGTAATGAGAATGGCTGTGATGAGTGGGTGCTGGTATATCAAAAACAAATGGTACACCAGTTTCCATAACATGTTCCTCCTTATTTCAGGATGCCACTCAGATTTTCATATTCCTTTTATCCAGCTTGTTCCATCTACAGCTATTAACCTCCAGAGTTTGTCAGTAAAACTGAAGGAAAAAGGTAAAAGACTGCTTTTGTCAGACAGCAGAAAATACAGCCATGTAGAAGGGGTAAGAGGAGGAAAATAGAGAATTAGGAATGTTGCTGCCACTGCAGTACCACCTTTTGAGTAGTTACAACAGTAAAATTGTCCAAAGGATGTCTAAACTACATTTTTTCTTCTAGTCTGTGAACTACCAATGCTGGGCATGGTATGGAGGTATTTGCCTCCCTGGTGGCTTTTCAAAGTTCCTGGGCTTTCCTTATCTGAAGCTACGCTGCTTTTGGTGAGAATATGTTCTGTGTGAGAAGATATGCGGAGTGCAGAAAACCTTATTTCTGGTAGGAAGCCAACATTTCTTCTTATCCCTGTGTGGTTCATCACATAGTTAATGCCAGTGGCTGAAAAGCCCAAGCTATAGATAACTTGCTGGTTACATGTATTTTGTTCTTTGATTGTTTGTCCATAGCTAACTACGTGTAACAAAAATAACATGTCAAGTGTAGATAGCCTAGAAGTTATTTATCCTTTTTTTTTATTCATCCTAGATGGCTTCTAACCAAGAATAAAATATGTCAGCAAACCACAAGTGGCAAAATCTGAACAGGTAAGTACTTCTGGTCTACTTTAAAATACATGTTTAGAATTTAAAGTGGAAGTGACACTGCATCACTGCATGCATCTTCAGATTTCAGAATCTGAAGAACTTTTGATGCTCATGTGATTTCTAAACAAGTACAGTCCAAAAAAACATTTAATCTTTCTGACTGATTGGGCTGTAGAAGGAAAAAGTGATTTCAGTGGCTGAAGTCTGGTAAAATTTTGTTCTGGACCAAATCAAAAAGGTACAGAAATTATGAATTGTCTGGATCAAAAGTAGTTCCCAAAGCCATTTGGAATGTCATCAGTCTCTGTATTACTTCATAGTGCTGTAGAGTTAATCTACTTTCTCAGAGTAGCTGAAAAGTCTCATTGAAAAGTACCACAAATTCTGTATATTTCTCAGCTGTAGCAACACATGGGCAAGTACAGACAAATCTTTCAAGAAGACACCTTAGAAAGGATGCCAACTTGAGAAAAACATTAAAATAAGAGTTATGTTTTGGTTGTTATGGTTAATGCTACAGAAATTTATGCTAGAACTAACTTCTCATGCTGGTGTATGCCCTTTTGCACTGTCACAACAGTTGGCTTGACTGAACATTCACAGTGCAGATTGAAAAGGGTTCTAGATAAATGGCTAATCATAAGCTGGAATTTTCTATTCACAGATCTAAATGTCTCTCTCTTTCAAATTCAGAAAAGCTATTCTAAAATACTTTTGGAATTTTACGTTAAATTTGGCCGAATAGCAGTAATTGCTTTACTTGGCCAACACTTGCTTCTAGTTTCCCATCTATTTATGGGACATAATGCCAGCAGAGTTGTGGTGTTCTGGTGGAAGTACCCATGCAAGAGAATTTATACTTGTAGCTGTTGCTCCTGTAGATGACATAGTTCTTTGCGTCCATAAAGCCATTATTATCCTAGACAATACCAGACTTTAGTTTGCATGTGCCATTGTTGCTGGGACAGGACTCCTGACATTTCAGGAATGGTCTGTTGTGGTGTTGCTCAAATTCACACTGAGGGGCTGTATATTATTTATTGCACAAGTTTTAGTTGCCAGTGTGTGAAATTCACATGTTCACAAACCAACAAAGGGAAGAAAAGAGAGCACATAACATGGGATTCAGAAATAATTCATGATGATTTAGTTTAATTTGAGTTACTATAACCCTAAAGCTCCATTAAAACTTAAAATGAATGCTATTTCCTCCTGAGAGCAGAGAACAATCTGCTAACTTTTGCCAAGATGAGAGCTATTATGGTGTACAACATGAATGCATATGAATTACAAGGTTTACATTTGCTGTTTTTCCTAATGTTAACTTTGACTGGCACATCAAATTAAAAGCAAGAGGGAAAGAAAAGGAAAAACCTTCATCAGATTAAGAAACATGTAAAATGTAATTTCTAACTACAAAACACAAGACCTTCACGCTTCAAACAATCCAAACAGGTTTTCTTTTAATGATTAGGTTTCATTTTTTCCCCCTTTATACTAGGGACGCATAGGCAACTACAGTAGTATTTGAAAATAATTCAGTAAGCTGGGTATCTCCTTTTTTCACAACTCTAGTAACACTGGGGATGTTTCAGGTTTCCTACTGTTACTGTTTTTTGGTGCAAGAAATACAGGAAAATTGAAGTAGGTTGAAAATTCCTGATTAAACCGATGTAAAACATCAAAGAAAATTTTATATCTCAGGACATGACTCTGAAACTGTCCTGAACACTCTTTTAATGGCACTTGCAGCCTTTTGCAGGTAAACAAATAGGAAGTTGCTTTCCATTAAGGAAGACAGATGCTGCAGAGAGTCTGTGTCTCCCCAGAGCAGCTGCTCTATCTAAGATCCAAATAGGTCATTTAAGCTCTGATCCCAAAATGAGAGCTATTGGGTCAAAATGTCCCTATCCAGGGACTAAGTCATGACCTGATAAAAGTAAAACCCTGGCATTCTTATATATACTTAAAGCTTGTTTTCAGAACATGAATATTTCAGAAGAATATTTTTCCTGGCTCAGTCTTTATATTTGATACAAAGAGCTTCAACTTTTGCTCATTTTAACTCAGTTGATTTTTGCTCCCATAGTCAGCTCTTTTTTCATTAAGATAGTTTAATTTACCCACTCTTTTATACACAGAGCTACTGTGTTTATGGATAGTGAAATGTTTTTCTATATGTCAAATGAGCTTTTAAAAAGTATTGTACTCTGCAGGCATGCAGGGGATGATGTTTAAACATAGCTTTCTCTTGCCTAGGCTTCCAGACGATTGAATTTTGAATCTCCTATGAGGTAAAAAAATTGATTATGGACCATTTTGGATAGGGTTTGGAACATAACTCTATCGCTATCTATTGATGTGCATTACCAGAAGCATCATAAAGCAACTGGATCCAGGATGTCTTTTTAAGGAGATTATTGGATAGGGAATGGCTTAACATTTCTAGCTTCCTGTTGAATATTTTGAGCAGGGAAGGATACTGTAGCACAAGTCTCCTGGAATATTACCTTTTCCCGTCTTGCAGAAGCTAAACCTCTCATCAACATGCAGTTGGGAAAAGCAACAACTGCCCAAGAAGCAAGGGGCAGTCAGGGACAGGCTGAAAGCTCACCTTTCTCTGCTGGCAGTGAGCTGGGGCAGCTGATGCAGGTGGTAAGGAGGGTGGAGAGACTGCCATTCCCACTTCTCTGCATTGCCCTGTCCTGCATGCCCTCTCTGCCACTTAGACTTACACCAAAGCTTTGGGCTAGAGTGGCCAACCCACAGTTAATGGCATCTCAGATGCCAATATATGAAAATATGCCTTCCCCATATGGTAAGCTTTTTAAGATGTCTCAGAGTTGTTTGGTAGTGGAATTAAGAAAAGGCTAGATCAAGCCTGTAATTTTCCTTATTTTCCTTCTGCTGCATTGTCAATTGTATTTTAACCCTTTACCTACTAAAGACAATGGGAATTTATAGTCCTTACAGCTTCAGTCTTTCCCTTTTCAAACTTAAAATAATCAACTTTTAATATTCTATGTCTAAAACATTTCCCAAGTCTGTCAATTTCCTTACTGTATTATTTCCAATTACAAAGTCATCAGTCTCAATTCTATCACTGTTTTTGGCCTTTTCACTCTTTCTTTTTTTTTTTTTTCTCTTGGTAGTTTAAAATTCACTCTTTCATTGCTGAAAAATCCTAGTATTTTTATTTGTGTTCCAAATCTGACTGCTTCCAAATCCCTAGGGTTCCAAGCCGATGTGTTTGGTAACGACTTCATACAAAGGAAAAGGAAACAAAGCCAAGTTGAGTTTTTCATTGTTGTGATAAATGCATATCTGAACTTTCAGCTGGTCCTGCCTTCAAAAACTAAAGTAACCAACTTTGCTGGGTTATACTATGGTCTGAAGAACAAACATAGTTTTCTTTGTTTATTTTTTGTGCTCAGGTGACTTAGCCTTCACATTTGAAAGCAAAAGTAAGAGATGCAGCCATAAAATTGAAACAGGGGATTATTATAAACATGAAATTAGAATAAGGTCCAGGCATTTGAACAAAGATTAATGTCAGCTTATAACAGGCACTGCATAAAATCCCACAAAAAAAACTCCATGACCCTAAAGAGAGGTAAAAATGACTAAAAAGCTTTTGAAAATAATCATCACAAATTCAGGTTTTGAAGAAATCAACATTTTTCTGGAAGGCACCAAATATTTTCAGGGCTTTCTGTTCACAGAATGTTTTGTTTACATGCATTGTGTGCTAAACCTGCAGTAAAAGTTACCAATAGCCCTGAATTTTTGTGTGATGTTCTTCTCTTTCCCACTGTGTCTTGAAGTGACTGTATTTTTCATATGAGAAGTGATTAGAAATCACCTTTCCTAACTTCCTGTTTCTTCTTATCTTACCTTGGAGTTTTAAAAAAATGAAATCAAATGTTATTTTCTTTAGAGTTCTTGTATATTTAAACCCACACACAGGAGAACTGAGCAGGGCACATGTGTAACCGTGAAACTGAAAAAACCCCTCAAGCAAAACAGCTAAACTTCAGCACCACCACCACCACCCTTACAGCAAGTGCTCATGGCCGAGTTTTCTGTACTAGGAGCTTCCCAATCCACTGTGAGTAAAGCTGCTTATCTGGACACATTGGGTTTGGGGCAGAGCTCCAAATTCAGGGCAAATCCTTTAAAATCAGGGGAGATTTAGTGTTTAGTATGTGCTGCTGTAGCCCCACAAGCAGTAGACAAGCTAGCTGACACAGAACAGGGTTCTGTATCTCTGCCTTGCAATGCAGCCACACAAGTGACATTAATGCAGATGTGCTTAAGTAATAGTATAATAGAAGTGTCCTCAGAGGATGAATTGTACTGAGAACCAGTATACTGATGCTAAATTGTGCACTAAATTGGAGGCTTAAAAATGAGGAAGCTAGTAAAAAAGATGTTAAGGTGAAAAGTGAGGAAATTAAAGTGTTGCAGCTCAGCATGGGGGCTACTTAAACATCCCATAAAATGAGTAATAAATGACTACCCTTAGGAGTGGAAAAGAAAAAAAAAAAAAGAAAAAAAAAAGAAAGAAAGAAAAAAAAGAGTAACTCAAAGAGGAGGATTGCAAGTTAATAGGTACAGGTAAAGGCAAAATTCTGGAAAATCTGAATGTGTCTCTGTACCGGAAGGGAAAATCTTAGCTTACGAAAAGGATTATAATTAATGGCAGGTAAATATGAGACTGAAATATGGGGATACTAAAAGGCATTTTACAAAGCAAACAGCCAAAAGCATATAAGCAAATAACAAAGAATTTGTTTAAATCTACAAAGAGCAGGAAGCCTACTAAAGCAGACAGAGCCAGAGTCAGCTAAAGGACAGAGCACTGGGAGAGGAGGCACAGGAGGAAACAGCTGTGTGGTAGTTCTCTTGGCTGCTTCTCCTGGCCATGCTCTTTCCTGGCCTGATATCCCTTGCTCTGACTACTTTTTTCTTGCCACGGGCCTTCTCAAGTGGTTTTGAATGTCTTTCTTTCTTATTTTTCTTTGGTCTGTGGACTTTGCTCTATCACTGGGCACAGTCTATGTCTTGTGTTTCCAACTGTGCCCTGGAGAAAGGGCTATTTCCCCAGGATTATTTAAGTCTAGAAGCATTTTGAAAATGGAATGCCTGTAAAATCCCAGACCCAAAAGATCCTTAGGGAATTTAATCTCTATAAATGTTCTGTCAACAGTTTCTTTTACCTATTTTGTGGCTTATATCGCAATGATTGAAATGTGGGACCATATGGTATAACATAAGATATTAAAATGATAAAGAATACACAAAGCATCCTTGCAACAGCTTTGTGCATCTGTTTCAGCATCTTGGCTAAATTCCAATATGGGTTATTAGATTCCTAAATTCCCTATTCTTTAATTGTCTCTGTGATGATGTTGAATTGTTTCTATTCTAGTGTCCTGTGCATCTGTGCCTCAGTTTCCCAGCTGTACTGTCCTCTGATTATAGAGCCAATTTAGGATTAACCCTTGAGCCCAACTTTTAAATCTTGCTGTACCAAAACAGTCCTTGAGAACAAATTAATGTTTCCAGTTACTCTTCTGTGTAGCTTGTATTCTGCTGGTGTTTTTGGAGGGCTGAAGTGGGTATTTCTCTCACCTTTTTGAAGTGTCCTGAACAGGGCACTTGAAGAGTAAGACACTTTGACAGAATCCCATGTCTTAAATAATGTGTTGCTAGTATCTCATTCCTTACAAGCACCCTTTTATATGGTGAATATCCACCAACTTTTAGTATTGGCAATAATATGCAAAATGTGGAGGGTAAACAATTTCAAAATAGTGTAAATTTATAGTGTGCAGCCTAATATTGTTCTAGTTTGTTCTCTGAATATTTTGGGAGTGTTTGGTATTTAATAAGTAGAATACTGCCTTTAAGTACTTTCTTTGCCTAAAGCTCTTAAGACGTTATTCAGGCACCGAGAGTAATGGAAAATCACTAGCTAACAAAGAAACCTGATTTTTAGATGAGGTAACCACTTTATTTTGTAGGGTTCTATTCTATATTACACTATATTTAACAATAGACATAGATCTGGGGATGAATGAAGGGAAGTAGTTGATTAGTAAAAAGGATGGTGGATTTCCTTGTGTAGTCATGAAAATGACATACAGAACCTTTTCCTTTGTGCAGGAGAAAAAATAAGCTGTGGTTTTGAAATGTGGCTTAAGGGAATGGCTGGTAAAAAAAAAAAAGTTGAAAAAAGTTAAGAACATGTGCCAACAGTAACTGCCTGTGTTTGTTTTGCTTTTGCTTAAAATGTCTGTTTAAACTGGAAAAGTAAAAATTTTCATAATTTGGGATTTTGATAATGAATGAAACTGAACCTTCAACATTTCCACAAGTTTTAAGAAAAGGGGAGGTTATCTTTATTATAAAGCATGTTTTAATGTTTGATTTGAATGTCTAATAATGCCTATGCATATATGGGTGTATGTCTATATACATGGTATCCAGAGAAGGGGAGGGTAGGAGGAAAAGAACTTCCAATAACTTGGTAGCCATATAAAAACAAACATTAATTAGAATAGGTCAAAATTTCACAACAGGAAATGTTGTGGGGAGCCAAATCATACTCCCTGTGCACCATTTCAAATCCATAACCACACTGTGCTGTGGGGAGTCCTGGGGGCAAAGGCTCTTCCCACCCAGATGTTCCACAGCTGCAGCAGGGCAGGCAGAATAGGCTGCTTCTCTGAGGAGAGCACAGTCATGTGGGGAAAGTGTTTGGCTGAGATCTGCAAAACTGTGTAAGGGAAAGACTCAGATTGGTTAACCAGCATTCAAACCAAGGTGACCCGTAAATTTCCAGGCTTATTATTTGTAATTGTTATTTTATTATAGTAATTTATTTTTTTTAATCTGTTGTGGGGAAAAGAAATCAGAGCTGTAAGAGGTTAGTCAGGAGATAATATCCCTAACAAGTATTTCAGCTCACTCCTTGTTTAGAGTTTGTAATATTTTCCCAAATGTAATTTTTTTTCCTAAACACACATGGCTTATTATAAAGCTGGAGGCCAGGCATCACATTTTTATTTGTGTCTGACCTTCCCCTGAATCAGGAGAGCTTGAAAATAGGTCACTGTTCCTTTAGACAATCATATCAGAGAAAATATTTGGTGGTACATGCGCTATGTACTTTTAATGGAATTGTTTAGCTAATGTACATTATGTTCTGCTACAGGGCAGTTATGTCTTTTCTCTTTTCTTATCCCCTGTGTTACTCCAAATGTAGACCAGACACTGAACACCCATACTGAAAGGTACCTTCTTAGCTCATACAAACCAGACTGGTTTAACAAAGCTTAAAAATAATTTCTGTTGAAGAAAAAAGATATTATGGAATGCATTTTATTTCCTTGGTTTCTATTTCTCATGCATTGGTGATTATGACTTAAAAATCCACCACAGTATTTCTTCTGTTTACTCAATGTATGGTCTTGAAATTCCTCATGGAGCTGGCCAGTTCTGAGCTCTAGGACACCTTGATGGAGGGAAGAAAAATAGTAGTGAAAATATGGGTGACAGAGGAAATATAGGTGACAGAAGAGTATCAAAGAGATGAAAACAAATCCTATCAGCATTTATTATGTTTCTAATGGGCATTGGACCTCATGTTTCACCTCTTGTGCTGCTTTTTTGTCATGTCTGTCTTGCCCACATAGATGCAAATTTTTTGTTTCCTACACTATATGGGCCACATGCTTAGCCTTGAGGGAGAAGCTCAGCCAGAAACACTTGGGTCTGCTCCAACAGAAATTTTCAAATGGCCTCTCTGGTCACAACCTGAATGCATCCCATGATCTATGATGCCCGTCTCTGGGAAAACAGTGTCTTGTCTCAGGCACCCTACAAGTCTGTGGTGAATCAGTGAGACTTCAGAAGCCTTCAGCCATATAAATTAGGGTTGGATTGTCCAAGATGGAAACCATCCTGCAGGTCATCACCATGGCTTTTATCCATCATCAGTCCTGTTGGGCCACAGATCCTCATTGCCTTGGAAATTCACACTGCTTCCACTCAAGTCAAAAGGGTTGGCTGTGAAGCCAATTAAACACTTCAAATCATTTTGCATGCTTCTTATTACCTGCTCATTTTGTTCACCCTCTCTTTCACACCATAGCAGCCAGTGAACTTTTCCAAATTAAGACCTTCCTTGCTCTTTTCTGGCCACTCGCCATGTTATGCTTTTCTTGATATGCTATGGCTAAGAGCATCCAGAACTATGTGTGGAAGAAGAATGTAGATCAATCCCTGCAGAAGGAGAGTGAGGAGACTGTGCACCATGTGAGAAACAGCCATGGCTTTTGACACTTCCTGGTATATTATATGATTCATGGGGAACACACCAAAAAATTGAATATTGATGAGATTTACCTGCTGTTTCCAAGCTCACAATCTACGGACACTGTAAGTACAAGTATGAGGATCCTTGTGGCAAGCCAGAGTCAAACGGTCAAATATTAAAAAATAAACAGAGTTTTTTCAATGCTGCTAATGCTTTTCTGCAGATCTCAAAACTGTTTTTCAGCCTTATACTGAAAAAAAGGGAAGTTCTGATAATTTATGTTACCCAGATGTTTTAAAATTCAACAGCTTTCACTACCCATAAATTTAATAGCATTAAACACCTGCTGGCTCAGAGAAGCAGTTCTTGCCAAAAAGAAAAGCAGGAGCAGAGAGATACACTACTAATGTGCTCTCTTTCTTACTGTCAGAGCTAAGGCTCTGAGCTGGAGCCCAGCACAGCATAACCCCATGCAGAGAAAGTTTTTCTGCCTCTATGCTTCAGAGTAGAGGACTCATAACATTTCTAGCCTGCCAAATAATAAAAAAATAGGGGAAAACCAAGGTAAGTTTGGAAAGTTTGTAAGGAGACTTGTCTTATGTGCTTGTTAAAACTCAAAAAAAGGCTGATTACTGAAAACTGTGGAGAAATCTATAATGAAACCTCAAAGCCTGGGGGCTCTTGGGACTAGGAAAGGAGCACAGGTCTATGACAGTCAGCAGCACTTACATCAGTCTGGGAACTGCACCTGGAATGTTGGAGGAATGTGATGGGCCAGACTGCAACAAACAGGTATTGTGGTGGTGGATAAGCTTCAAAGAACAGGTTTTAAAATCTGTGGAGAAACTCATGAAGGGAAGGCTGAAAAAAAGGGAAATGCTTGAACAATTGAATGAGGTGGGAAGTCATTTAAGAGTACGGTTTTGGAAGGAGTACCAGTGCACTAAAAGTAGAGGAAAACAATGAGGAGAGAGAGCTTTAACAGGTTTGGCTGAATGCAGCACACAGAAGTTTTCAGTAACATTCTTGCAAATATAATCTTCAGCATGGTATTACTAGGTTTACAAGCCTTGTATTTCCATATTAATGAGCATTTGAATGGATTTTTATTTATGGAATAGTTGCTGAAAAGGAAGAGCATAAACAGTGATTCAGAGAAGAGTGAGTGTTACCAGATTGCTGTGGGTGAATTGCTAATAAAGGGAGGAGAAGGATTCTGCTCTCTGTGATGGACTTTGGAGGCTGGCAGCAGGGAAGTCGACCATATTTTTGGAATTTTTTTTTTTTTTTTGTGATCCTGTGGTATTTTGGAGGAATTACCTAGGAATCAGGCCAGGTTTGCAAGATGGCATTAATAAATAAATGGAATGGAAAGGTTGAAAGCTGGAGCTCTGACAGAATAAGGAACCATCTCCTGTTTGACTTCCATGAGTACCAGTGGAAAAACAATGTGCTTCAGACATGGTGAGCAGGTTGGAGTGAGGACTATGAGCACAACCTTCTCCCAGCAGAGAGTAGTGCACAGTGCCAAGTGACTGCTGGCTCACACCTCAGTGCTTGCAGAAGGGCTAAACGGAAGCAGTAATGCTTTTAGGGGCAGATAATTGGCAAACCATTTAAAACCCCACACTTCAAAACAAGTAATTTGCGTGAATTCATTTTTCCAATGTAGCTTATGGTGGAGCTGTGCTTGTATGTGGTATCTTAGTTTGATTTGTGAGAAGGAATAGACTTGAGGCTTTTGTTCAAGAAACATCTCCAGGTAGAAGCTATAATAATAATGTTTCACAAATAGGAGGCAGTTTATGTTCTGCTTTCGGAGCAAACCAATAATATACCTCTGACTCCAAAGGGAAATATATTGTTAATGGAAAAATTGTCTTCGTCCTCTCTTTCTTTTTAAGGCAGTCTTTGCTGCTCGTTTATCGTGAACACATAAAGGTCTAATGCAGTACGGATTAGACTGAATAAAACTGAGAGCAGCAAGAACTCCAGATGTTCATTAGTGGAGTGGCTATTGTAAAAAGTCACTGAGGAACTTCATCTGTTCTGTTCCGTCAAAGATTTCCAGCCATTAAATAATTTTCAAGGGACTCATACCAGCAGATTCTGTTGTCTTTTGTAAAACCTTTCCTTTTGAGCACTGCAGGCTTAGTTCGCCACTGGCATCACATAAACAGTCCCATTGCAGGTGCCCCCCTTCTGCTAGTGCTGAATTCAGCCCTCTGCACTTTTGCATACGTACTGCAAAGGGCACTCAGGTGCAATGACAGATGGGGTATTAAAACTTTATCGCCCTGTGTCTAGAAGCATAAGTAATAGTCAGTTTTGCATTGCTGTAATATTTTTTTAAAGTAAATTGGATTTTTTGATTGTACTTCATTCTTTCTTTTTTTTAATAAAGTGTAGCAGGCACACTCAGGTTAGATTTTAAACTTATATAAAGAAAGGCATTTTTTTCCTCCAAACAAGAGGAATTTATGCCTGTTATTGCAGTGAGCTGTGTCTTTTCACCTACTGTTGTGCACTATATTGTAGAAAAATGCCTTATCTACTAAGAGGGAAACACGTTGATCTTGTTCTGAATTTCAGAATATCTTTGGATATAGCAAAATAAGAGGTTGAACACTTTTTTTTTTTCCCTATTTAAAAAAACCCTAAAAACTTGTGTGCATGTCATCATGACTGGGTAGGATGTTTAGAATGTTTTTACCACCTTAAAAAGAGGGATAATCTTCTGGGTCACCCAGAGACCCCTACTTGTTCCATTTTTCCAAGTCTGTTGTGCTTTTTCTCTTCCTGCACCACCATCTGTTCTTTGCTTTAAAGTACTAACCTTGCCCTTATTTTTTGCATAATTTCTTACATTTTATTTGTACAAAAAATAGGTCTTTTTTACTGTAAGAAACTTACAGAGAACCAAGATGTGCTAGTCTTGATCATCAGAGCATTTAATTTTAAGGATACAAATAATAGCATTAACCTTAGTACCACAGATATGAAAGTGAATTAACTACTGTGAAAGTTCAGTCACTTTGGTCATAATTTCATTTTCAAAATCACCATTTTCCATTTAAAGTCAGTGAAGCTGTTAGTTGTAAAGCCATGACACAAAAAAAGGTTGTCTTGCTAGTTGAATATACAGTCCTCAAATAGGGACTCTTCTAGAAATGGAAAGAATTTGGGTTTTATTCACTTTATTCTCATTCTTTTTATAGTTTCTCAACTAGTTTCTCAATAATTTCTCAAAGCAGCCTTTAAAAAAATTATATATATGTGTGTGTGTATGTGTGTGTGTGTGTGTGTGTGTGTGTGTGTGTGTGTGTGTGTGTGTGTATGTATATAGGCAGAGAGAGAGATCCCTAGAAAAAAAATACATTTTCATAACTTTTCATTTTCAGATAAAATAATGCTACATACTGTTAGAGCTGTTCCTAAACACTCTTTTCTAAACCAAAGATCAGTCAGGTAGTGAGAGCGCGTGCTATTTTTGAATTCTAAGCCTTGATGAAGCTATTGCTTCTTATTGGCTTAAAATTTAACAAAATGCCACAAAACCATCATGCCTTTTAAAATCAAAAGACCCACAATTTCTTGCAAGATAAGTTTTAAGAACTATGCACAATACTTCCTAATGTTTGGTTCAGAAAGGTTTTTTATATCGTCTAAAATTTGATCTTCTGTTACAAAAACCCCAACTGGTTTTTTTGGGGATTTTTTTGTTCATTGTGTTAAAAATATGTGGTAGAGCTGGCACAACCTTTCATTGGTCTTTGTTGTCACAGGTGATGACACTGCCATTTGAGGCCAAATTCAGTCCTTGATTACAATGGAAGATGGGAGAATGTGCCTTTAGGGAGGAAAAGCGGTTTGTATCTCTCAAAAGTTTTTGATTAGGCTTCTCTTTCATTGGGTGTATTAAAACCCAAGATTTTCAGCTTAGATAGGAAGCAGACAAAATACATTGAGCCATACGCTTACATGATTTTGCTCCAAAAAATTGTACTGAAGCATATTTGTGATGGTGGAAGACTCAGCCATACAAGTTCTGTTGCTGACAAGTTCCTGAGTCTGTCAGGGCAGATCAATTCCATACTTCCCTCAGTGTAGCGAAATTAATGTTGTCCTCACAACAAAATGTGTGGCTCTGAATGTATGGACAGGAAGCTTAACCAATAACTGCATTATTGTAAATAATTTCCTGATTAGGTATATACATTTATGCTCACAAGTAGATGGGAGCTTCATGGAACTGGTCCCTGGTTTCAAGGCTTGTGGCACCATAACATAATTTAAGGTTAAGTAGAATTCCCAAATTAGTTTTCACTTTTATACTTTCATGTCCCCTATTTTGTAATCTGAAAACCATGGATTATTTGCACTTAACCCAATGCTAAGTCCATTTAGTTCTACCCCACTGTTAAGCTTTTGAGCAGCACTGGCTCCAAGTGGAATCCAAAGCCTCAGGTTAACTGTTTTCTCTGTGCAGTTACTGGCAAAAGAAAGGCTTATACAAAGAGCAGAATGATTGTGAAAGGAGGGAGAACAGCAGCTAACCAGGACAAAATTCTCAATGAAGAAGTGGCTTTGACTCCTATCCCTTCTCAGAGCTGAACTGTTCGTGTTGTTTCCACAGGACCCATGGACTGACATTCTTTCCTGAGGGCAGGGGCCCAAAACAGTATCTTTTAAAGGACTGAGCTGGGTTAATTTTCATAAAGCATTGCCAGCAGGTGAAATGAACCTTCTGTAAACAAGACTTGAGACAAATGTACTCATCCAGGTGCAAAGACTCTTTAACCTACTATTTTCTTGAAGGAGGTCTGAAAGCACATCTCCCATGTGCATGCCTTAAATCCCAGGCTATGAGGGGAAAACAGCTTGACCGTTCAGGTGGAGGAGTGGCATACTGCAACTGGACAAAAATCAGGGGTTCTGGCTCATAGGTAATATGAGACACATGCTCATTTATCTTGCATACTTTATTTGCCAGACTGTAGATGGGTGTCCTGTTCTTGATACCTGTTCTTAGAGCTGCTTATGTGCATTACATTAAACTATAACCAAATAAATAGCAAAAGTAATTTTGAGAGTAACACATACCTTGTTTCAGTGACTGCTCCAGAGGAAAATCTGGTAGGTCTATTCACAGTTTGAGGACACTGGTAATCATATCTATTTTGAAGAAAACTCTGGGCACATTACACTTCCAGGACCAGAAAACTGTGTTGCCACAGCAAAGGTACAATAGTGGCATATTTGCAAAAAATACTTGGTCTAAGGAGTTTATGTCTCCTTCCTGGTAGAAGGTAGGGTCTCCAAATAAAATGGTTTGGAATTAACCATAGAAAGTCAAAGTATTTCCTGGCTTGGTATCCCTAAAATAAAGGTTCTTGACTTTTGAGCTAAAGCCAAAACTTTAATGACAGAAATCTGGAGAAATGACACATACTTTTGTCCAGTCCATAGGATTTGTGAAGCTGACTAAGTGAACATACAGAAAGTATTATTTTTCCTTTTTTTATCATCTTGTTTATCTGGTTGATTTATCCTCCTGTCCTCCTTACACTGTCTACAATTTAATCTGTTTCTGGTTTATGGGAACTATAAAAAGTCTTTTACACTGAGAGATTTACTTTATTTGAATGCAAATTAAAACTATTATCTTTCAGTTACAGGCCAAAGATTGCAAAATAATGCTTGTTTGTATAT